>JABXWE010013736.1:0-38582 GCA_014611495.1 Limonius californicus
GTGTTTTAAAGTTTACTGTCTCGTATTGTGTCTTTTGTACTTGTTGGTGTAAGAATTTTGCAAGCTTTAAACATATAGGAGGAGGCACAATCACGGTAAGTTCCGTTCCCGTAAGCTGTTGGCTTCTTGGCCTTCCACGAGGACCTACAATCAGCTGGATTTGGAAGGTAGCGCCCACTTATTTTGACTCGCCCTGTACACAACTAAAGATTTTCTCCCATAAGAGATTTTCACGAACTCCCCCTACTCCTCTGAGCTAAGCTGTACGCCCTTTACCATCAAGCCAGTTACGAATCGTCGAAAAAGCTCGATTGGCCTGTAACAAATTGGCGCCGCATCGTGGGTCTTTTTTTGCGACTGTAACAAAACATATAATAGTATATTAATAAGTTCGTAAAAGGATTTCTTCTTTAAATAGATAATTATTCACTGACATATTTGCCGCGTCAATATTTTAACATTTTGGCGGTCCGAGCTAGAAATCTTGTCAGAACTCTTGGCTATGGAACTCTGCTATCAAAGGATCGAATTATAACTGTGAAGAGCAAATTTTCATTTTCGATGTTCTTGGTGCTGCTTTTTTTGCAGTTGGGAAAGGCCTTTTAACGGCATGCGATGTTAAACTCTCTAACAGCGTGATCTATAAATATATTTATATATATATATATACATATTATTATTATTAGCCGGCAACATCCTATTGCTTTGTAAGGGCCTCCCCCATAAAGGGGGTTGTTGATCTACTCTCCCATGTGTGATAAATCCTCGTGGGAGAGAGGCGAAGCGTTAACGCAACCTTCGGATCACTAATCCAAGTACTGACGCTGCCGTAACTCTCCTGATCGTACGTGAACGGGCGACGAATGCGTGCAACCCGGGACCTTATATATATATATATATATGTATATGGCGAGTTTCTACAGCTTCTATTGGGCCGTGTCTCGCCTCTTAAATACCAGAGGTACCTATTCTCTCATAGGCTCTCTTCTAATTGCCTTTTGTACATGGCCTTTCTGACTTCTTCGTCCCATCTTCTTGGCGGACGTCCTCTTCTCTTCTTTCTGGCGGGTTCCAGCTCCATATTCGTTGCGGCCATCTATGATCTTGCATTCGCCTCATGTGTCCGTACCCTACTAGTCTTAGCTTTTCTATTTCATCTAGCACCGTTTCTTCCATTGTCATACACCTTCATATTTCGTTATCTTCTTACGCCATAGCTTCTTCTCAAAAAATCAATTTGTGTCGTTGGGAGTCTGTCTTTGTTTCTTTTAGTGGTAACCCATGTTTCTGAGCTATATGTTAGGATACTCTTTACCATGGTAGTGATAATTGCTTTTTGTTTCTTTCGTAGATCCTTGAACCAAAGCAGCGCTTTCAGTTTTTGTGTAACCTGTTTACCTTGGATTATCCTGCTGGTTATTTCTTTTTGGCAGTTTCGTTCTTCTGATATGATTACCCCAAGATATTTATACTCTCCGCATATTCGTATGGCTTTTCCGCCGATATCCAGATCATTCCCGTGTCGTTTTACAACTATATATTTGGTTTTTTAAATTTGTTTTTAAACCCCATTTTCCATAGGTTTCCCTTAATTTTCGTAACATATCATGGACGAGGATTGATCACTATGGGAGAGTAGATCAACAACCCCCCTTATGGGGGAGGCCCATGCCCAACAATGGGATACTGCGGGCTAATAAAAAAAAAAAGTCCTGGACATCCTCATCGTCCTGAGGTACAACTACTTGATCATCAGCGAATAGGAGCGTATGTAGAATCTCGTCATTTATTTCTACTCCCATTGATCATATTGTTCTTAAAAAAAATGTAACTAGGTGGTTATTGAATAATTATATGTTAGAGGGGTTTGTACTAAAGCACTAGGTATCGTTCTAGTTTTAGAATATTATTTTAGTACACGTAACTACAGTTGGGAAGTAGGTTAAGCTTAATGTTGCAAATTATTATCAAATTACTCGTAATAATTTATCTATTTTAATCTTTAGAATATTAATTGTAGATTATACACCAAAGGTAAATATCTGATACAGCTAAAACTAATTGTACATTCCAATCCGTGTTCTAAATAGCTTAATAATCTTGATATAACGGTAAATGAGCTCTTGTTTGCGCTTATCAGTTTTAGATTAATTATGTAATAAGTTTAGAGCGTTAATTAGAGTTTGTGACCTGTAAACACCAATTACCAAGGTTGCGTAATTACATACTTAGCATCCTTCTGTCTTGCAGATACCCCCTTGCTATAATCTTCCCGTACTGCTACTGATTAATTAAATTTCTTACTTGCTACCGAGTTAATTTGCCGCACTGACACGAAAATTTCTATTTGTATTGCCTGTCAGTATATTTCCTCCGAATGTTTACGCGTGGAACATAATAACGATAATGTTATTGTTTTCACATAAATGAGATCTAGATAACGTAATACAGAGTATGAGAACATAATCGGGTTTGCGTGGCCTCTGCATGATGACGTACGCCGCGCTAATTTCATTTTGAGTCCGCAAAGCTCAACCACTTTCCGCAAAAAATTGCACAACATCCGTCAGTTTAAAAGCATTCGCTTCCCTGTGACTGCCGCTAACGAATTGGGTATGCAAAATACGTAACAGAAATGGCGCAAGTCTTGTTTTGTATCTTGCAAAATTTAAGTTCCAATTAGGCGAGCACAAACACAGCTAACGATTATGGCTACAAAAGTTTAAACGTAAAGAAAACAAAAATTTAAATGCAAATCTCGTTCGCGAAATGTACTACAGGAACTAACTAACCATAAAAAGAAATGAAATTGTGGAATTAGGAGAGCGAATTTCTTACCTTGTTCAAGGCATAAGCTTGTATAATTTTGAATTGCCAATTGCGCCTCAAACGTTAAAAGTACATAAAACTTTTAATTTACTTACTTCCGATTTGATAAAAGTTTGCGTAGTTAAAGTGCAGTTGCAGTTGCGGGCTTGAACTATTAAATAAGGGCGAATTAAAAGTGGGTCGAACAATAAAACGAATTAAGAGAATTGGATTTAGTTTAACCAAGGTAAAAGACGACATCTTTCAAGTCCCCAAATGAATATTGCATTGACGAAACACTCGAGCGAAGAAGTCCGGAGAACAAATTGAATTCATGAGGAACGGATTCCACTGAAAGTGTGTTATTCATGAGACCTTAGTCTCTTCTGAGTCGATAAATAACATAAAAACCTTTTGAAAAACGTTTTCATAAAAGTTAAGCGACTTGGCAATGCACTGATTGTTACCACACCATGACCTATAATTTATGCCTTTTATCTTTAAAGATTTTCTATAAATACAGCGTATATCTTCGATTTTTAAAATTTATTGGAGTATACACAAGACATGTTTCAGTTAAAGCCATGTGTGGGCTAAAGATTTTAATATATACTAGAAAAAACAAACAAGTAAGGTTTTTATTAAATAATAGATAATGGTGAGGCTCTACACTCCATGAAGGGGTTTGGCCTATATGGCGGAAGGTCGGAACTCTCTTATGCTTGCTCTCACAATAAGTTGTCGCGTGCTAAATTAATGACACGTGGTGATGTGGTGAGTATGACACATCCGGTAGGCGCATTATTACCCCTTGTTTATTCGAACGCAGGTACCTAATTATTTAAAGCGACTAGGTAGGCCGCCGGCTAGGCATCGAGTCAGGGAGGCCAGCACCAGAGCCCCCAGTGTTCTAACCACTTGACCACAATGGCGCTTTATTAAATATAAAACTAAATAAATAATTTACAAAAATCCCCTATTTGGATTATCATTTTCAGTTCATCTGGGTACCTCCCAAGTCCCAACAGAAGATAAGCAACTAGAAAAACATATCATAAAAGACATGAAAATAGCAAATAAATATGAAAGGTTGTGTAATTAGGAGAATTCTACAGTAAAATTAAGAAAACGTATTAAATAATTGAAAATATTTAAAACTGGGAACACTTCTTATGCAAATACAAAGTTTGCAGTTTACGTATGTGACTATAATAGGAAGGAATAACCAGGATAGACAATTTAAAGTTAAGAATTTTAGGGAAGAACAAGATCCAAATTTCTTCTTAAGAGCGTTCGATCGGTATAGGTATACACTGGTTATACATAGGTTACGTTTTTGCTAGTTTCATCGCTAAAAAAAAGATTTCGTAATAAGGTTTCCGCTGTTTTATTAAGAAACCTGCCTTCAATGCTGATGATCGATTACATTTTTTTGAAAATTATTGTTTATAAAGATAATTGGAATGCAACGACTGCATACAGTGGTTTAGTTAATATAATTTTATGCTCTTAATATAAGAGATATCACTATGGGGTTTTCACTGTTTTATTCAGAAAACTAGGCACTAGGGCACTATGCATTCGGATTTTTCGAAAACGCTATTTTTATATAAAATTGGATACCTATGTCTAAAATTAGGTCATTTACGAAAGCATGTATCAATTAATCTAAATAATTATTTAAAAAATGAAATGCATCATGCCCTCCAGTGGTCTTTTGTCGAAAAATTGGTATATATTTTATAAAAATTGGTTTATAAATAAGCCAAAAAAATACATTATAAGTGACGTATGTTTTTGCCTAATTTTTGATATTTCTAGCCATCGGTTAGTAGCGCCACAAATAAAATTCTAGAACGGAAGAAACCAGTATCTCACTACCCAAGCCCGCCTGCGGCTGATCCGCTTATCTTTCACTTTCAAAGACCTTACCTGCCTTGCCAACAAAAATATAAACTTACCAACGGTAGAGTGGAATATTGTGACCCACGTTAAAATACCGCATATTTTAATGGAAATATATCAAGGAATATTGCAAAATAAAAAAGATATTTTAATACAGTATTTAATTCTGAACATATTTTACATTTAAAACAACTGTAACTGATTTTCATTTTTTCATTTTTCAATAATATACCGTGTAAAAATTATGTCGGTCACTCTGGTGGGAGACACACGTATATGTACCTAATAACGAAAAACAAATGTTAACTTAAAATAATATACGTCGTTTTTTGTCTAAACAAAAACCTCCATAATGGCTTTCAAATCTATTTTTTCTAATATATCCTGTTCTATTGCTACCTCGGCAAGACCTGACAGAGTTTCATTTGTAATGGTCGATCGTATATAATTTTTAGTTCTGAAAATAAGAAAAACAGTTTTTTGCCCAAAAGACTAATTGGGTCTTCTAGTTACTTAGGAAATACATTTTTTTTTCATTGAACTCCCTGTCAATTAAAAGCAAAGCGGTTATGGACCTATGTTCATATGAACGTTTTTTCTTAAAATTGAGCAAGGAATAACACCTTTAAATTTGATATATACTTAATTAACACCCTGTATATTATAATCCAATAGATTGCTATAAAAGCGTTTGAAAAGGTAATAAACTTGCAAGTAAGACAGTGCGGCATGTTTGTTGGAAAAGATGATGAATTTTATTTAGCTGCATCAACAGATGGTTTAGTAGGTGACAATGGTCTACTAGAAATAAAATGTCCCGCGAAAACTGCAAAATGGACACCTATAGAAGGCGCAGAAAAAATAACATTTGGATTTTGTCGTCTACGTTGCTCAGAACAGAAAACTGTTATTAAAGCCTAACCACGATTATATATGTATCAAATCCAAGACCAGTTGCATATAACGGATAAAAAAATTTGCTATTTTGTCATATGGACACCATTAGGGTTGCATATTCAAAAGATAGAAAGAGATACCGAATATTGGAATCAGAAAATGAAGCAACTGGAAATATTTTATAGGAAATGTTTGTTACCAGAAATCATTGATCCAAGACACACTAGACCAAATGGAATCCTACGAAATCCGCTCCGGTAACTATATGAAATATGTATATTTTTTTGCAGAGTCGAATAATTGTCGTACATTTTAAATTTAATTATTTTTTTATTTATATTCCTTTTACCAACACTATTACTTTCTTATATCTGCATATGTATTATTAACTATATGTTTTTTAATAATAAACTTAATCAACAATCACCACGTTTATGGAAATTATTTAAACTACTTTGCACCTCTTAAGATAATCGAGAACCCCGTGGTGGTCCTGGAATAATGGACACCCTGTATAATTCGGTATTAAAGGTCTAGATTCGTTTTTAAATTTATTTTTTAAATAACATTGTGTACAATTTAGTTTACAACGTATTGTAACAAAATTGTGCGCTATTTTATTCAAAAAATAAATTTATAAACCCATCCAGACGCATAGGTACATACATTGAAAACAGTTAACCAAAATCAAAAGTACAAATTGTATTAATATTAGCTTATATTTTTTTAATGACAAATGAAACTTATTAGCATTAGATATCTGCCACCTATGGTAGGTATACGGTTTAAGTGACCGAAATCAGGTAAAAGTGTAATCCCCTTTCATCCCCAGCAGTTTTGTGGCTACATCGGACAAGAAATGTTGTAGGCACGTCAGAGCCGCAGTTTAGATAAATCTATCTTATTCTGAACTTTCGTGACTCTCTCTTAGTTTTTGGAGCCGCCATTGCGAAAGGAGCCTTAAAAGTAACTAACAGTTGCTTTATTGAGAACGAAACAGTATTTCGTTTCTTCTATCATTCAATAACTTGAAATCAAAATTTAATTAAAAATCATTATTTGAGTATACTGTGTGCTTTTATGGAATTCTCTAATTACTCCAAGTTAAAAAAAGCACCCAAAAAAAGGTGGGCGTAGAAGGGACTTTTAATTTTCTAGATATTACATCTACTTTTTACTTTTATAATATCAAATTAAGTGACCAATTTGAAAAACTTTGAAAGAGTTTATACATGTGATATATTAATATCGCCAAATCCAAAGCGCAAATTGCCGCCAGCGTGCCGTAGGATTCGGTTTGTAATGCGAATCCTCCCTTCTGCTATATTTTTCTTAATAATTTTTTTATGAAAAATGCTTTATTTTTGTAAATCCAATTGTGATATTATTCTCTAAATACACAATATTATTGAATGAAGTAAATAATTTACTTACACCAATAAAGCTTTCTCAAGTGCGGAGATAGTTCTATAATCATTTGGGTTCCTGTTTGAATACAGACGATAAATCATTCCAATATTTCTTTTAATTTAAATTTTTGTTTGCGATATTAAATTTGTAACGGTAAATTTAACAATTAAATACAACTGTTTTATTATTTAGCTGTTTATGAGACTCAAAAATGCATGTATTTATTTTATGAGGTGTATTTAGAGAATGTGTGGTGTTACCTCAGTTGGTAAAGCACTCGGTTTCTGAATAAAACGGCGATTCTTGCGTGGGTTCGAAACCTAAGCATTACTATGCAGTATTATAAAAATCTTGTATGCAACTCACCACACACAAGTTCCCAATCCGTTTAGCACCGACATACCTAATGGTAAAAACCTTATCTGGAATTTCTGTCGTTCGCATTCGACGTTAAACTGTAGATCTGCCGTGTTTCTATCTTACCGCTGAGGAGAAACACGTGGCAGAGAAGAGGCCGATGCCCAGCAGGCTGGGCGATGCGAAAAGGCTGTCAATGAATTTAGAGAATACTAAGACAGTTGGATTGACAAAAGCAGACGGAAGGATTCGAACTGCCGACGATTGCATAACAAAGCAAAACCTTTGCCGCCATGCTAAGTGCAACCGCGCATTGGGCTTGATGATATTGCTATGCCACATGTACAAATTGTTTCAACATTTTTCAAAACTGTTACTGAATTTGATATTTTAAAAGGAAAATTAACGTCGCTTCTGCGTACACCATGTTTTGGATATGTTTTCAACTTGGGGAGCATTAAATTGAGAATTCCGCAAACGCATGTATTTTCTCTATGGAGCGTATTCAAAGTCAGCACACGGTATAATTTCTTGTTAATTGTATAAATTTAAATATAAACTTCAAATATTCAAGTTTAAAATTAAATATGTTTTAATAGTACGTAAAAATCGAACTGTCAAACGCTTCTCTTCGTGTTGTGCCTTCTCTAATACGTTGACATTTTATATCATAATACGGAATTATTTAAAAGTGTATGGCGTAGCCCACATGTTCAGCTAGTTATATATTGAATTTAAGTACGTGTTGCAATTAATACCGGGTGATTCATGGAAGAGTACGAGCCTACACATTTCGAAAAAATGCAACCCAAAATAGAATACAATACAAAGTCAGAGGTGTCTATTTGGCATGGTTGGTATTTTATTTAATTCGCTTTTTATATAAGGTAAACGCGAACGAAAATAGTCTTATGTGTACATATCTATGTTTAAATATTTCAAATATCATAAAATAGTAAGAATATCAATTTATTAATTTAGAAGATTGAACAATGAGCATTACTAAGTCAGTGAACTATCATGCATCTGGCATCTCTGATTGAAAATGCCGTCATTAAATATATAGTTATTGCAGTACCTTGTCAAATGTATTTTAGGAAAGATAGGCTCCTGCCCTTCTGTGAATCACCCTGTATAGCATACGTAGGCTTTTGTTGTAGATAGCATTATAATCGACGATTCACAAAAGTAACTGCTCGGAAGTAATTTTGTTTGTAAGATTTAGGCTAGGATAATCTTCGTTACTAATGTCTGGTGCGTAGAAAATTTCCGACACTTTCAACAAACAAAAGAAGTTCTGGCGAATAATATTTTGAAAAGAATATACACAAATAGTATATTTGTTAGTAGTATCTACAGTTCCATCTACTTTTAAACCCAATAAACGTTGAATGTATAATAATTAATTTACAACAAAATATTTATAGCATACCGTTAGGATTCTGTAACTTCCATTAGTACACTATGAAATGGTTTGAAGATTATAATGAATTCTAAAGCGCCTTTAAGTAAAAAGGCGATTTTAAAGAATTCAAATACTCGTAGCAGGTATTAGAGTAAAATTTTAGAAATCAACATAATTTGATTTGGTTTGGTTTAACGTTTGTACCATTTAATAAAGTTGTAGCAAAATTTCATTTGGACAATATATTATATCATTTTACGAATTCATAACTCATTTTCAAAGCTGTACGATTAAATGAATGTTTGTCTACTTATGGGATGGAATGTTCAGCAATTTTAAGTTTATTTCAGTAGACATTGTGTTTTTTTTGTTGAACGGGTAATCGCTATTGTTAAAATATCGTACATATTTAATTTCTAATCTAGAGTGTTGAGTCTCCAAAGAAAATTTGGATCCGGACACCATTCCTGCCCGACTGTTTCACAAAAGCCTTTTGTGTAAATTAGTTTGTTGATACGAAACATAACTGAAATTTAAAATACTTAAAAAACTCTTAAAAGAAGTACATTATAAAGGAAGTGCGGCAGAGAAGTTTACTGCACTATAAAAGAATTTCTATTTTTTACAATTTTTAACAACTTGCTAACGCTATTTACTAAAAACGTCAACAACATGCACATGTAGTTGTCTTAAACATGTAGCTGTAAATAGTATTGAATCATTTATGACTGCAATGTTCTATCGCTTGTAGTGTCTAAGTATCCCTTCACAGGTTTTATTCCCTTTGGGTGATTTATATGAAATAGGTGAATGTGCGTTATATTTAAGTTCTCTATAAACGAGTTATGCTGTACATCCATGCATATCCACTCACGCAGAGTCTGATTTTCAAAATACTAAAACGAATGATTTCAAAAAGCAAACGAAGAACCCATTTAAAAAATTCCAGAAATTAAATTAATTAAAGGCTGACCGTGACTCTTGTTACATGTCCGTAACAATCGTTTCTTTATAGTATTATTTTAACAGTTATAATTACGATGTCGATGTCGATGTGCATTGTAAATAATTTATTGCGAATGAAGGCGTAAATTCTACTGAAATTCTTACAAGGTGCGAGCACAATACGGCGATCCACGTCTTTATAAAAATCCAGTCGTTAATCGTAAAACTGAAGAAAAATCAAATGCCCTTATTCGGCAAAATAAACGTGTAATACTTAGTTAAATTTCCAAAAACTTACAAATTAGTGTCGGAAGTGTAGAAGACGTCATAACAATCAAGTTACAATCTGGTAAGGCGAGTGCCAGGTGGATTTCGAGTATATTAACCGACGAACACACGTTGTATTGTTTGCAAATCACTTCTTCTTTTCTTCATAGCGATATGAGAGAGAAGATGAATATTTAGACTCGGTTGTAACAAGTGATAAAACCTGAGTACGGTATTTTACTCCTCAGAATGTGCAAGCATACAATCGTGTCACACCGCATCTCCAAAGCCTAAAACGCAAAATCTGTGTTGTCAGCTGGTAAACTGATGGCAACAGGTTTCCGAGATTCTCAAAGGGTGCTCTTTGTACATTTCCTTATAGAACGTCCTACAATAAATGTGGGCTATTATTGAATACTTCTGCGCGATAATATGAGCAGATGATCAGGAACAAATGGAAGATAAGACAAAGTTCTTCAAGACCATGCTCGTCCTCATACCACTGCAAGACCAATTGAAACCATATACAAACTTTGGCGGGACCTTCTTGCGCACGCAGGATAGTCCTGATCTTTCTCCCTCTGCTTTTATTTGCTTGAGCTATTAAAAGAATTTTCTACTATGAAATATTTCAGTCAAATAACGCCATTATCAGAACTGTTTAAATGTGAATACGTATGGAACGCAAGGACTTTTTCCTGGAAGGTATTAGGAAGCTCCCAGATCTGTGGCGCAAGTGCATCACTAGGCAGTGGGACAACATCGAAAAGTAATATAGTTTTCATCGTTGTAATATTGTAATGACCTTTTCTATAAATACATTTCCGTTTGAATTTGAACACTCATCCCATCGAATTACGTACCCACTTACTAAAATAATTTGCAACAGAAAATTACGCGTGTGCCATGTTCAGTGCTAAACTCTAATGTTGATCTTCTAAAGTTAAAATTACATATCGTATGTTTCACAATGCTCTGGAATTAAACAAAAAACTCAGATATTGTTCTCTTTATATTCATGTTTACTAAAAACTTTGCAAAACCAATTTTGTTTTCGACTAAATGAAATTCCGAATGTAGAGTGTCTCGTAAATTCCATGTAAAGGCATGATATAAATCATGTAAGAGCTTATTACCGATTTTAATAACTTGCGTTTCGTAGTCTTGCTAACACAAAATGTTATAACTGACGTTAAAAGAACACATTTAACTATTTTCAGTGCATTGTCTAGTTTACACACCGGTTTGATGTTTGTATAATGTATGCACCTTTTTGGCGTTGCATTAGCACGCTCAACGTTTTATAATTGTGATTTATTTCTATTTTACTTTATCTCTTCTTTTCCAAATAAAATTATTTGGAGTCTTCCGCATCGGTATTTTAATCGATATATGGTTTGTCGGACGTTATTTAATACAATGATACTTAATGACTTTTGATTGTCGTAGAAATACAAGATCTTGATATTTGTCTGGGTATGAACGTGTGCTAGGTAACATAATGAATATATAAACATAGTCTAACGAATACGTACACTTATAAATGGAATAAATAACTAAATTCGATCAAAATTCTGTTGGACAAATATGGTATCTACTTAGCCAAACACAATTTCAATATAACCTTTGCGGCGTAAAATAAGCAAAAGGTTAGGAATATTTGCATTTAAAGGTTAACGAGTAGTTTGATTATTATAACCTACCTCGTTACTAAATTTTACTGTCTACACAAGTTTTTGCTTTGTCTAAAACAAGTATAAACATAATATTCCCTTGCCGCAAGATACAGCTGGATAACGAAAAAACAGTTACGTTATTTTTTAATTAGGCAAATAAGACAAGCATTGCGTGATACTAGTTATTTGCGAAATTACCTGAAAAAAAAGTTCTACTTGCTGTTAATAGAATAGAATAGAATAATGCCAAAATATCAGTTTTGTGAAACATTCACTAAAAAGATATCTACAATTTGGCGTGTTAGGCAATGGTTTTCGCCTGCTGTGAGTATTACTTGAATGGACGGTCAACAGATCGAAGGAAAGGAAGGAAAAGCCGCGTGGCGGACTGTTGAGAGGAATCAGCGGCGGCAGTCTACGGGGGGCAGTGTTGGTAGCTAGACGTAAGCTTGCATATCGTTGGCGTAATAACTAATTAATAGGGTTTGCGAACCTACCAACTGATTGCGAAGTGAATATCCTTTAAGCTGAGGAGAGGTGCGAATTTAGTGTTACTCTTTATGTGACTATATATAAAAATGGGCTGCAATGGCAATGTCGGCTGATATTAGTGTTGGCGTCTCTGGCAAGGTTATGGTTTATATCCTATGAAATGTTATATGTGTTTACCCGAATGGTTGCGTGTTATCTACTTATTATTCTATATGGCTTATATCCCGTGAAGGCTTACCTGTGTTTACCCAAATGGTTACGTATTATCTACTTGGTATTATATGTGGTTTACGAGCATTGGGTCCTATTATGGTTGTTATACAAGATTGGTATGTTTATGTAACTAGTTGTTGGAAGCAGTGGCGTACTGAACATGTGTTGCTAAACGAGCAGATAATGCGTGTGGCATGATTAATCATTATTTACCTAGCAATCATTCGGGAGGTAGTCAGTTGGCTGAGGTTCCATCGTAAATATGCCTATGCTGATTATTGTTATTATTATTATGAATACAACATGAATGTCAGGATGGCATCGACTGACTTTTACGCGGGGCTTTGGGCACTAATGATACTCTCTCCTTCGCAAGTGGAGCTGCGGCTCCCCCACCGCAACTCTTGTGTATAACAGAGAGATTGGCTATGGATTTTGTCCATAATCTGGATCTCTCTGCAGGATTGGTGCATTAGAAGATATGCATACCTATTGTAGTAATTACTCTACGGTTACGAATGACTGCAGCCACAGCAGCTAGCCGGCAGATGAGCATCCGTATTCTGTTCGAATCCCAATCCAGGGGCAGAAGCTGAAGGACCCCCGGTGAGTACAACCACCCAATATTTATTGACAGATCAGTAAGTCTGTGCTTTATTATCTGTTGCATGTCACCTGTCTAACGCCGCCAGTGAGTTCTGATCGCATCGGCTAGTTGTTTATCCAGGAGCTGCATAAATAAATGCAGAAACGTTGCAACCGAATTTAAATTTGAAATTCAGTAGTTTTTATTCGCCCCCGTAAGGTGGGGCCTAATAGATGATTCAAAATAATCTATTATTAAAGCAATCAAAACCAACGGCTAAGAGCTGTCGTTGTTCGTTATTGGTAACAGTATTTTTACATCTATTATTATGACTACTAAGTCATTTTAACACTAAACTATCTTTAACTTAAGTCAGAATAAAAATGTTTCCATTCAAACGAAAATTTCTTGTTCAAAGAAAAATATATATGAAACAGGTGGAGGAACCGTTTAAAATGAACAACACCTTGGGCATTCCTTTCATTTACGAGCGTAAAATCTTCTCTTATCTTTGAATAAAATACTACATTTTTTACCGACGAGCTTTAGTGCTTGTACGAAGAAAAGACGTGCTTGGGTTAAAGCGTTTACTCTAGCAATCTAAACGAAACGTAGCAATCTGATTCTTGATACACCCTGTGGTTTTAACCGCAAGTCTAATATTTTGATTAGCTTTCTAGGTATTATACAGACTATATTGTAAATAATCGGAAAGAGTGCGTGATTAAAAAATGTCGGTCAAAAATATAATCAGAGTGTCTTTATTTGAGTCCGATTATTTATAACATTCAATTTAATTACTTGGCAGTTATCAAAGCGAAATATAGGTATTCAATTTATTTTTCTACACGAAAATAAAAAATATATTTTTGAATATACAAACCAAAATAGAGATACATGGGACAGTCGTATTTTGAAGCCTTACTAACCTAGCAAATATTTATATTACACTGCTTAATAGTGCTGGATACATTCTTTACAAGTTCTTTCAATGTGATAAGTGTCCTACCCCTGCCTTAATATATCTATGTCTCAGTGCATTGGATTTTCTATATCCATATCCGTATATAATTGTATCATTCTTCTAACGTCCACAATTACTAGACATTATGAAATTATGACACGAGAGGAACTCAAATACTTATCTACCTAGGCATAAAAACAATGGCTAAACCGCCTAGGCTATTAATGTTACATTTTCACAAGTTCTTGACAGTTGTAGATGCAATTTTGTTCAGATCTGCACATCTGTTTCAAAAATATTGTGCTTAGTAGTATCAAAAATGAATGTTGTAAAACTTGAACACCGAAGTGTATTGAAATTCTTTACAAACGAAGGAAACGGACAAAAAAACTATCAATGATGTAAACAATTTTTTAGGACAGGAATCCGTTGAAGATGACTCAAGATCGCGCAGATCTTCAGATCCAGCTACTGAAGAATGGGCCAGAAAGTTGAGGCTAGGTGCTGGAGGATCGACTTTTAAAAGTTGCGAACTATATCTTCAGAATTAGAAATTTCTGAGGGAAGCGTCATTACTATTTTACGCGATAAATTAGGCTTGAGTAAGGTATCAGCGTGGTGGATTGCAAGGCTTCTGACTTCGGAACAAAAATTGCACCTACAACAAACTTGCGACTAACATTTGGCCACTTTAGAGAAGGATTCGGAGTTTCTATCACGAATGATGACTGGTGACGAAACTTGGGACATTACTGGGATCCTGAAACGAAACAAGAATCCACTCAATGGGTCGGTAAGGGTTCTCCACCTTCCAAATAATGCCGAACCCGACCTTCTGCTGGAAAGTTCATTGCCACAATTGTCTGGGTTATTTAGGGAATATTGTTGATCAAATATATTGGACTACAATTACTGGAGAAACTTATGCCTATACTCCAGAAATCTAAGAAACGCCATTTGTGACAAACACCAAAATTTGCATCAGAAAAACATCTTACTTTTGCTTGACAATGCACGAGCCCACAAAGCTTGCAAATTAGTGTGTGTTTTAGAGGAATGTGGGTTTCACGAAATTGATCACCCACCTTACAGCCCAGATACGGTACTATCTAATTCTTACCAGTCTAGAAAACTGAAAAAATATTTAAGAGGACGAAGAATTTATTCAAATAACGAACTGAAACAGGCTGTCGGTAACTGCTTCGCTAGTCACCCAAGGGAATTTTTTTCTGAAGCTATAAACCCACTTCCGGACAAATGGCGTAAGTTCGTTGATACAGATTGATGTTACGTTGAAAAATAAAATTATCAGAATTTGTGTGTCTCTTTTGTTCCATGGTTAGGTAGATAAGGTTTGAGTTGCCCTCGTGTTATAAAGTTGTTTGATTTTTTTTCATATATAGTTTAAAACTTTTTGATGTATTAAACCCACCCCACCTTTTGTATTATTGTAGGTGATAACTTCAGATTTCTGTTTACTACCGTCAACTACATCATTATTATTATGAAGTACTCTGAGCACAATATCGGATCAGTTTTTTTCTGGGACATAACCCACCATTGTTATGTCTTCTTTGTGCCAAAATATTGAAGAATGTATTTGCCTTTCTACGTTGGATTGGATTTTCTTTCAGATGTCCATTTTATTCTTTCTAATTGCACTTAGTCCGGTAAGTGACACGGATAATACATGTTTATATAGAGGTAAGCTACTACAAAAATTGTCGACTGTTACATACCTAGATGTCCAATGAATGCTCTTGGTCACGTTTTGAACAGTCAAAAAAAATATATTTTTTTTAACTTCAGCTTTTAGTTGTTTGCCAATATAAAGAAAACCATCTATGGCCTATCCTGTTTCAGAAGTCCTACATTCAAAATAACTTCAAGCCATATTTAGCGGGCTTTCTGGGCATGTACTGGGAGAATGCTCATCTACCACGAAACCCAATTAGTTGTTCGTCTATAGGAATATTTACTTGTGGAATATTAACGATCATACATTTTTCTAAAAAAATCCCATATATAACTGAAGGGGCTCAATTTATCAGTTTCCAAACATGTTGTAACAGGATAACACAGTACGGAAGAAAATACTCACCTTCTGTAAACTCATGCTATTCGTGCAAAATGTCGAACATTTCGTAAACAAACACATAAGCTTTTATTTTTAGGTGTACAATCAAATCACTCTAAATCAGTGAAAGCATACCTAGTCGTTCAAATAATTACAACAAATCAACCCAAAAATATCAGATGTTATTGACACGTGCGGGTACAAAATACCCACGTTATGCATCCTAGGGTTAAACCACAATACCAAACAAGTACCATGCTTCCATTTGAAACTTCAAAGTTGTTTCCGCTTTTCCCTCCTTTCGGTTTTCCCTGGAACATTCTAGCAATGGTAATAAATTATTAGCATATGCTTTGGTAGTAACAATTTATTCATTAACTTGCATCCTGGGTTTAAAATCTCTATCCAACAACAACAAACAGGAATCATGCTGCTACTTGAAACTTCAAAGTTACTTCCGCTTTTCCCTACTTCCGGTTTTCCCCGGAAAACTTTAGCAGTGATTATAAATTCGTAGTAAAAATGTATTCATTAACTTGCATCTTAGGGTTAAAATCTGTAACCAACAATAACAAACAAGAATCATGCTGCTATTTGCAACTTCAAAGTTGCTTCCGCTTTTCCCTGTTTCCCGTTTTTCCCGGACAATTCTAACAGTGATAATAAATTCTTTGCATATGCATGGTAGTAACAATTTACTCATTAACTTGCATCCTGGGGTTAAAATCTCTATCCAACAGCAACAAACAAGAATCATGCTGCAACTTGAAACTTTAAATTTGCTTCCGCTTTTTCCTACTTCCGATTTTCCCCGGAAAATTCTAGCAGTGATAATAAATTCTTTGCATATACTTTGGTAGTAACAATTTATTTATTAACTTGCATCCTAGGGTTAACCCATTAAAGCCCAGAATTTTGTGAATGTGCAATATTTGTGAAATTTTGTATATAGGCTTGGGAGGGGGTAAGAAACAACCTGTATTAATCTCATTTTTTTTATTGCACCCTAAATACAAAAAAAAAACCGGCAACTTAAGTTGCCACTGGGCACATGGCGTGTTACACTAAAACTAAATTCAAAGAAACAAGAACTGAGTCTCCATATCAGTGGATTACAATAAAAATAATTTGATATTCATAAATAAAAGACAAGTAATAACAAATTGTTATAAAATTAATTGGATCACTGATTCGCATGGAATGTTGCAAAACATGAGTTCGCGTGCAAAGCAACTTGACATTTCTTACACTCAAAACTTGTGCGATTTCCACAAACTCTGCATCTCCTATACTTCGTTTGTCCTTTTATTATTATGTGATCTTTTCCATCTCTTCGTAAGTCCTCTAGTACAGGAGAATACATCAGTGAAGAGGATGGTCTTGAACCTGGTTTTGATACTTCCGTTCCGCATGTTCTAAGAAAAAATAAAGCACATTGCCTTCTAAATTCCAATAATGGTATATTTTTTCCAAATTTTCGATACAACAGCCAACCCTGCACACAACTTTCATCAACAGCCCAACTAAAAAACGGCCACCACCATTTCTTTATACGAATAGAGCAACGATATGTAGCTACAAATTGATCATTGAGATCCACTCCACCCATATTTTGGTTGTAAACAGCAATCGAACCTGGCATTTTGATTTGAATTTTCTTTTTCTCGGCTCTAGAATATCTGTCTGCATTTTTCATTGGTTCCATCGGTATGCAATGGGAAAGCACGGTTACCACTGCATTATCATTCCATCTAACGATTTGAATTTTTCCATCAGTTTTCATTTCCAGTGAGCCTCTTTGCAATTTAGCCATCACTTTTTTGGTAGATAAACCAATTACATTTGGAACTCTATTCTCTCGTAATGTTCCTGTTGCGCCGTAAGAGAGTTTTGTTAGTTCATCTACGAGACCAATTGACGTGAAAAGATTATCAAAATAGAGTTTGGTTCCTTTTGGTACATTAGCATGTTCTGCTAATCCTAAAACAACGCTTCCACCTTGGCCATATTCTGATTCCGGTAGACGAGTAGACTTACCACAATACGGTTCAGCGTGATAAATAAAGCCACCAGAATTTGCCAGAACCCACAGTTTGAAACCGAATCTTATTGGTTTCCCACGGATAAATTGCTTAGCTCCGTGATGTCCAAAGTATGGTATTATGCTTTCATCTATACAGCAACTTTCATCAATACTAATTTGTTTGAAAGAATTATTCAGATGATCGAATATTGGTCTAACCTTATGAAATGAATCAGATCCATCATATGTCGAATTGTCTGACATGTGCAGATATCTTAGGATATCATCAAAGCGGTTTCGTCGAATAGCGTTTGCTACTAAATCACTATGACAATCAGGGTCGGTTTTCCAATACATTCTTTTACTAGGTAACCTATGATATCCTGAAAAGAGCATGACACCAAGGATTACTTTTATTTCGTCGCTTGTAATGTTCATACTATGGTTTCCCTTTTGCGCTGCATAAATGTTGCTTTGTATTACAATTTCTTCGATGAATTTATTCGTGAACATCGCTAGAAACCCGTCTACGGGTTTCATAACTGTATTTTTTAGTAAATCTTCAGCAGTAGGAAGATATACTGCTTCCTTCATTGGTATTGAAAAAACAGTCTCCTTTTTGTTCCAATTTCTTCCGACATCTTTAGATGTTTTGCATTTTTTGACTGTTTTTTTTACAATATTTTTTTTTAGTTTATTGGGTACTGCTTTTTTTCTGATTTGATTTGCTGTTTTGCGCTTGATGGCTGGCTTTTTGACTTTACTCTGATTGACTTGATTATGTATAGTTCCTTTTCTGCTGTGCGTAGATATTATATTTTGTTTGTTTTGATTATGTACAATCCGTTTTCTTTTTCGACTAGGCAATTCAGACTTACCAACATCAGCGGACGTTCCTGCTGTAATTTGCGTTGTATCGGTATTTCCATCTGTTGTCATAACAATGCACTTGGAAAGTAAAACACGTCTCGGTAAATGATCGAAATTGCAGGTAGCTTCAGTATCAGATTGATCCGAGTCCTGATCTGTTTCTACATCAGCTCCTTCAATAGGAGGATTTATAACTACAGATGAAATATTTGAAATTTCTTTTTCTGTAAGATTATTCAATTCGTCCAATAATTCGTGCAGAAGTAAACCTTTACCATCTCTACCTCTTGAATAGCTGAAATGTTAAAACCCACGTTTTACGTAACTGAATATTCTTCAAAAATAAATTGAATATCTACTACGTACATAAACAAAGAAAATACTTGAACAAATTTCTTACGGAACAATGCAAAATGCTATAAGTTTGTACTTACAATTGGTCAGCCATTATGCACTTGTTTATTTTTATTATATACTGATATCCTTCTTTCCTACACTTTATATGTATGCACTTGACCAGCTTACAAAAAGAACTAACCAATGTCAAACCACTAAACAAATGCGCAAGTTACTGCAAGTTGCAACGTGTCTGTGCACAAGCCGTCATATAGTGACGTGTGCCCAGTGGCAACTAAAGTGGCCACAAAAGTTTAACAATCTATAAAATATTTAAATTAAAGTTTTGAGTTTGTTTGTTGTGTGTATTCATTATACTAGCATTTCTTCTTTTTAACTGCATATACAAAGTTGCGAAAAAATTAATTCATAATGATTTAAATTATTATTATTGTAACTACTGCATCACACGAAAATATGTTTTTTCACATTCGCGCACGTAAAAATTATTATTTCGCCAAAACGGCATACAAATAGATATTACATATTATGATTATAAAGACAATAAGTGTACAAACAGCATATAGATGATGTAATACAAGAAAAAAATATTGGTGCTTAAAAACAAAGCGCTAAGTTCACGGCAACTTAAGTTGCCAGTGGGCTTTAATGGGTTAAAATCTCTCTCCAACAGTTGTTATGTTCATTTAATTTTGCCCCTTCATTTGAATTAAAATTTTACTTTAATTGCCGCTCATAAGCCGATTACTATATTACTATTTCCTGAATACAGTTTTGGTGGACCTTTTTTTTTGTTATCATTGAGAAATGCACATTAATATTTTATCTACGCGCTTGACCTGGAAATTTCTTGCCATTATCTTGTGTTGTCCTACGTGTTAAATTGTTCTAGAATTCTCGCAACATATTTCGTAATGTGGTGAAATATTTTCGGCCGATGCATATTGACATTGCGTTTTTTTCTTCAGTCGAATTTAACATCTTCTTATGCCCGGTTCAAGTACTGCAGGGGCGGCTTGGGTTTTCGATGGGTGTCCATCACGTGATTTTCGTATCGCTGTTTTCACCGTGGGGTGAACAGAACCATTGACAAGTGTCAGATTTAAAGAAACACCCTGGGATTTTAAAACCTTGACAGCAATTCATTGAGAATTTGCTGATCGCCTTTGGCGGATTACTATCGAATCCCTTGCTGTGACCCTTTGAATGTGCCGCTACTGCGGTAAACGTAGTGAAGTCTTGGCCCTTAACGTTGACTCCACTCGATCCAGTCTTCAGGGGCGTGCCTGCGAATTTTTCCTGCTTCTTAAGAACACAGGAACACCCCAAATTGTGCCTGCCTCTCTCTCTACCCGCTACCGAAGAAAAACAAAGGTAAAATAAATTGTTTTTGTGTTGTGTAAACTTTTCTTCCGAGTTTCCTTTTCAAGTTTTCAGTGCTGGGCCTTTTTTTTAATAAAAGTGACCTTCAGTTGCCAGTTGTCCTTTCTTCTTTTAGTTAACTCTAAAGTGTAATCATAAATTGTATTACATTGTATAAAGTCCGGCTGCGTAGATCTGTTCTAAGAAATTAAATATCGTAAGCCACTGACGGCGAGCCTTTTTTCAGTTCGAACATTGCAACAAAATCTTGTATTAAACTATAAATATTATCGTTTTCAATGTAGCCTTTGTTCTTATATTGTCACTTATTTCAAATAGTAGAATTATATTTGTCTTGAAATGTACCACATCTTTTATTTTGTGTATATTTATCTTTGTGTACATGAACTTTGCAAGCTTTACATATACAGGAGGAGGCACAATAAACGTGAGTGCGATTCCTGTAAGCTGCTGGCTTCTCGGCCTTCCACGAGAACCTGCAATTAGCTGTGATTTGAAAAGTGGCGCTCGCTAATTTTGACCTACCCTGTACACAACTAGGAAGATTTTCCTTCCGTAAGCGGTTTCTGTGAACCATCCCTACTCCTCTGAGCTAAGCCGAAGGCCCTATTCCATCTATCCTATTGTGGGTCGACGAAAGCGTTCGTTTGGTCCGTAACACAATAACAAACATGAATCGTGCAGTTATTTCAAATTTCAAATATTATTCCGACCTACACAAAGCATACGATAGTGTGCCCTTAAAAAAAGTTTGGACCACAATGCACAACCAAATATAAACATAACCTATATCAAAGCAGTAAACAACTTGTATACAAATAGTACTAGTCAAGTCAAGGTAGGAACGACACTGTCAGAAAAATTCCCTATAATAAAGGTCCTGAGACAAGGATGCTGTTTAGCCCCTACCCTATTAAAGATATATTTACAAACTGCTCTAATACAGTGGAAGCGACACTGTAGAAATATGGGCATACAAATTCAGGATGACTGCCTTTACTCACGTTACTTTGCAGATATCAGGTGCTGTTCGCGGAGGACAGCATAGATATGAATTATATGCTCAGAAAGTTAAAAACGGAGTAAGCGAGATGGGGTCTGCAGATCAACACAGAAAAAACACAGTACATGGTAGTAGGAGGAGAAGGACATGATCTTGATCTAGGAGATAGTACAATCAAACATGTAAATAAATTTAAATATTTGGGAACAACCTACATATGTACCGGCGGTAGCGGTGAAGAAATCAAAAACAGAATGACGCAGACAAAAATAACAATTAGGCAATTACATCCGATAATATGGTCAAACAATATATCCACTAAAACAAAGAAAATGATATATGACGTGATTGTACAGAGTATAGCAACGTATGGGTGTGAAGCATGGGAAATAACAAAAAGGAACATGGAAACAATAAAAGCTACAGAAATGATGTACTGGAGGCGTAGTTGTGGCCTAACGAAACTCGACCGAATCCCAAATACGGAGATAAAAAGAAGGATGGGCGTAGAACGAACAATTATGGACAGTATAGAGGAGAAACGACTTAAGTGGTACGGACATGTCCAAGGGATGGAAGAGGAGAGATGGCCACAAAAAATTCTTAAATGGAGACCACCTCAAAGAAGAAAACGAGGAAGACCGCGTCGAACCTGGATTAAGGGCGTACGAGAAGCCATGACAGCAAGACATATGGAAGAAGAAGACAGGAGGGATAGAGACAAGTGGAAAAGGGGTTGCGAGAGACGTCCTGTGTGATGTGCAATTATTATATATGCCATATTTGTATATATAATGTAAACTCGCAAATATAATATGAAAATAAATATTATTCCGCTTTTCGCTACTTCCGGTTTTCCCCGGAAAATTCTAGCAGTGGTAATAAATTTTTTTCATATGCTAGTAACAATTTATTCGTTAACAGGTCATCGCGTTTCAAAAGCAAAAGGGTTGGGCTGGTGGTTTAAAACAGTCTGTATATGAAACGAAACCCAAATAGCCGCAAACGATTAACAGGTCATTGTTAGCTAGTGTATTCGCATCATTATCAAAACAGTTCATGGAATTATTAATAATAAACATGGGTAGCAAGGTAATACAAAAATTAGTTATTGAGCGTTTAGTAAAATATAAATGTCCTGCTTTCGAAATTAAAATGTTTCAATAAAATCTGCAAGTGATTTTGAACAATTTCACGTGCAGATTATTAACGGATTATGTACCCTTATAAATCGGTTGTACCGAGCTCCTAACACCTAATAACGTATAATTAAAATACACAATTGGAGAGATCAATTTTTAATGTTTTGCTTTTGATAAAAATAATCGGTAACTATTTACATAAAATACATAACAACGGAAACATAACAACCCCAGACGACCCGACCCGCACAACATTTACCCCCCCCCCTCTCTCTCAAAAAAAGAAAAAAAGGGAAAACTTCCACAATCACGTGTTCGAAACAAAATTTTGACCCACATTATAGAGGTAATCAAAAATTTGGAACGATTGTGGTAGTTAAAAAACCCTTTATGCGAAAAAAAAGAAATATTTTCAAAAAATTCTTAAAAAATAACAAAGTCAAGATTAATTAATACAAACTTAAAGGAATACAATAATGAATAATAATATAACAAATTCTTAACCTAGTTAAAACTAAACTGGAAACCAAAACACAGGAACGGCGAGAGGTGCAAGCGTCTGCAAACAGAAAAAGAAACAAAAATGTGTATATATAACAAAAGGGAAATAATAACGTGTACGAACACTACAAAACATGTGTGTAAGTGAATGTATTATGACGAATCACCCAAAAAATACGCTGGTTTAAGTCGATCAATGGACACCTTACCTTCCCTTCCATAATTTTCAAGAATAAAATATCGCTGAAAACGCTGCAATACGCGAAACGGACCTAAATAAGATTGTTTTAATCCCAATGTATGCGAATCATTACGAACAAAAACATGTGATACCGAAAAAAGATCTTTTGGAATGTACGAAGAAACATTATTCGATTTAGTAAAAAAAAATTTTGCGTGAGACATCCGCTTACGAAGCTGCATAACAAAACTAGACGTATTGGAAACCGCAGAAGAATCCGAAGGCTCAAAAAAATCACCCGGTAACCGAAGCGGAGTGCCATATAAAATGTCTGAGGAAGAAACACCGACCTCCGCTTTAACAGCAGAACATAACCCTAATAGAATCAATGGTAAATGTTGAACCCAATTTGTTGACCCAACTGACTTGAGTGCTTCTTTTAATGTCCGATGAAATCGCTCCACAATTCCTTGACTAATTGGATGTTGTGCAGAAGATTTAATGTGAGGAATTCCGAAATCATGTAAAAACTCGACCCATGCTGATGAAATAAATTGTGTTGCATTATCTGTAGTAACAAATTGAGGAACTCCAAAACGAGAAATCCAACCGGAAACAAAAGCTTCGATCACTTCGTCTGCTAAAGCAGATCGAAGAGGAATTGCCTCAACCCATCTGCTAAACCTATCAATAATTGTTAAAATGTACTTAAAACCGCGACAAAAAGGTAAATGAACGATATCCAAATGAATTTTGGCGAAACGAAAATCTGGTTCAGTAATGGGCTGCAATGAACCACGAGTGTGCCGTGAAATTTTGTTCCGTTGACAACTGTCACAAGACATAACCCATTTTTTGACATCCGTTTGCATGTTTGACCAAAGAAAGCGTTGACAGAGCAATTTCTGAGAAGCTTTAATGCCTGAATGCGCTAAACCATGTAATTGTTGAAAAATAGCAAAGCGAAATTGAGTTGGAACAAATGGACGTAATCTACCATGGCTACGATCAACCCAAATTTTCGCACCGCGAACAGTTTGTGATAATTCAAAACGAAAGTTTGGTTGTTGACGCAAAGTAAGAAGTTCTGGATCATTTATTTGCGCTGCAGCTAACTCGTCTAAATCAACACTAGTCAGTGAAGAAACTGACACTCGAGTCAACGCATCAGCAGCAACGTTCTGAGATCCACGTAGATGTCGTATGTCAGTGGAAAACGTAGAAATTAATTCGATGAGTCGAAATTCTCGTGGTAAATAGTGATCCGGAGAGCCTCGTATTGCGGAACAAAGAGCCTGATGATCAGTAAATATGCAAAATTCTTTATACTCTACATAGTAACGAAATTTTTTTACAGCAAAATAAACAGCTAACAATTCACGCGAGAAAATACTGTATTTTTGTTCAGCAGGAGTCAGCTTTCTACTGCAAAACGTTAAAGGTTTCCAAACACCATCTTCAAGTTGCTGTAAAACACCTCCAATGATAGTTGAAGAGCTATCGGCAGCAATACTGATTTCAGCACCTGAAATGGGGTGAGCGAGCAGTGTAAACTTGGCTAATTCATCTTTAGCTGCCATAAAAGCGTTTAATTGAACAGTGTTGAAAGTAACAGGTTTAGTGGATGCTTTACCAGGAATTACCAAAGCATTCAAGGGAGCTAATAAATCCGCACAATGTGGAATAAATTTATGATAATAACTAATCAAACCAATGAAATTTCGAAGTTTTTTCTGATCCGTAGGAACAGGAAATTCTTTAATTACCTGCACCTTAGAAAATTGGGGCGAAATTCCGGCACTGGTAACATGATGCCCTAAAAAGTCTAATTCGGATACAGCAAAAACACATTTATCTAAATTAAGAAGTAACCCAAATTTGTTTAGTCGTTCGAAGAGAAGCTTAAGGTGTTTGAAATGTTCTGTAGTGTTTTTACTAAAGACTAAAATGTCGTCTAAATAAAAAAAAATAAAACTTAGCTTTGCCAAGGCTTGGGAAATGAAACGGGACCAGGAACTCGGGGCATTCCGTAAACCAAAATTTAAACGGAGATAATGGAAGGCTCCAAGAGGTGTTGTAATAGCTGTCTTGGGTACGTCCTCAGCAGCAATGGGAATTTGGAAGTAAGCTTTCTTCAAATCCAATTTACTGAAGATCACGGAGCCTGCTATCTTTGCAGTGAAGTCTTGAAGAAAGGGAATCGGGAAGGTATCCGGAACCGTAACAGCATTTAAGCGTCGATAATCGCCAGCAACTCGCCAAGATCCATCCGGCTTCGCTACCATGTGGATCGGCGTCGCCCATGGGCTGTCAGAGCGCTCGGTTCCCGATTCTACAATGGAAAATCACCTGCAGATCTTAAAATCAGAAATCGATTTTCAATTTTAAAATGGGAATCGCATTCTGATTTTATAATTTAAGATTTGTGTCCAATGACTAGCATGCAGAATGAGCGAAACACATCGCCTCAGTTTCCCATACTTCCAATAATAATCTCTCTACAATAGAGTGCATCTTGCAATTTTAAAAGTTTCAAAAAATTTATATTAGATTTCTTTTAATTGCTTTGAAACTAAAAACTGTAAGTACTTAATTAATATTAGTTTCTCTCCAGAGTATAATTTGTGTACCTGTTTATTATGTAAATATATATTTTACCGATCTCTTCCAGTTTCTTAGCAGTTTTAAAATTCGATTTATTAGCGTTCACTATTAAACTGTAGAAAATATTACAATTCTATTTAGTTAACCCCTTAATACCGAATAGGTAATGCAGCGCTTAATCGGTTAAAGTTATTAATTGAACTATTCATTAACCGAATATTGAATACTGCTTTTCTATTCGCTCAACGAAAACTAGCTACAATCTAGATTAATAAATACATTTTTGGCTATTTACGCTAAGTTTACAATGCATAAAAACGACAGTATCACCAGTCACATTATTTAAAAATACTAGTGCTGTAGATAATTGACCATGGAGAGTTTGTATTGCTTTTCTCTTGTTTTCGATTCTACAACCGTAAAGCGATTTTCGATCTAAGAAACCATTCCTTTCAGAATAGTTTGTTGGGTCTTAAAAATTTTCTTATCTACTTACCAATACCAGATAGTAATGTTTTATCCATCGCATATTCCCGATTAGCCATCCTATGATATCCATTCTTTTAACCCTTAGACGTGTATAATGAGTATAAAGTTTGAGATGTTTGGGAACATTAAATAAACTTAAAAATTGAACGCAGAAATACTTATAAATTAAAAAGAAATTAGCAGGAGGTTTGGAGCTGCAGTAAAGCATTATTACCAAAGGGTACCAAACAGACATCGATTGAAACACGGTTCTCGTACTTGTAATAAAATCAATCAGTCAGCAGGAAAACGTGGGAAGGAATGGGAGACACGTTTCCATGCAATTGAAGAACTGCAAATAAAAATATGCAACATTATTGCGACACGTGTAGCAAACGGATAATGGTGAAATATTGATAGCTTGTCCAGCTACGTTTTGAAAAAAATTAAAGTCTGCAGGGAAAACGTTTCCCGTTAATAGCGATCCATCATTAATGTTTCATAAAATCCATCATTTTTGCCGAAATATCATCTCATCTACGTTCACATGTTCCCTGATACACGAGATGAGCGATATATAAAAGATAAACTGCGTATGGATATGGACGTTGTGCGGAAGTGGGTGGGAGATGGCGATGTTTAGTAGCTGACCCAATTTCCGGTGTCGGATGGCCGGAACAACACACTCTGTTTTCCTCTGTTATCGGTCATTCGGTTTGCTGGAATAAGTAGCAAATCTAAAGCCTAGCCTAACTTGGTTACCGTAAGTGGAACGCATTTAAACTTTGCATAAAATTAAACCGTGTCCGTAATGAATTTGAGTAACGAGATTAATATCTTTCGGGTGCGCCCATGTTAATTATCTTTGACTTGATCTTCCGATGCAAGACGCTGTTAAGAGCTTTCGCGATGTTAAACTACTAGGCCAGAGTGTGATCTTAAATGGGGAAATATTTCGATAGCGTTTCGCTTTAATAAGCGTAAGCGTAAGCGTATCCAAGAAAATATGTCGGTATTTTCATTTTTCCTGTGCTACTTGGAACTGGAAGTTCTGCATTGCGAATACATTTTAGAGAGTTTTTCCTAATATTGCTTTTTATAAATTTACGTAGGAAATTTCTAGAGATAATCCGTTAGCAACGGTTTGAAACGGGTTTGCAGCACTCATAACAGCTATTTTACAATATCAAGGATACACCCTCGAGATTGCTTGCTGTTCGAATAGGAACAGTGTACGTAAACAAATTTAATGCAGATGATTCGAAATCTATACACAGCAAATGACGCGTGCTCTTTTATTAAATTGCATTGCATTGTTGAGAGCGCTTGTAGAATGCAAGCGAGCAGTGCTACGTTGATGAATATTAATATTGTACCTACTTTCTAGTTCCCAATCACGTTTAATGGAATTTTATTCAAACGTGCAGATTTAAACATAGCTATGGAAAATAGCCGTTGACAATTATGCTTCAGAAAACCTAATTTACCATGTCATAAAGAAATTCTTTGCTACCGCAGCATATAACAGCTAATTAGTTAGAAATGCGCAGAAGCTAAGCAATTATATTTCAAAACCAAAAATTAATTTTCCATGTTTCGAACCTTTGAAACAATTAACAAACTATATAAAAACGCAATGTTTATAAATAAACTAAGCTAACAAACTACAAAATATTTGAAACTTATAATATGCATCAAGCCAAGACATACGTAAATGAACATCTTGACTTATGAATAAAATTTTAAGCAGACCAAGTAAATCCGTTGTTTGTGTTACCTGAAGAAACTATAAAGTTTAACCCCTAGAAGTTGCTGGGTATTATCTAACTAAGGAACGTCATATGCAAAATGTTTCTTAAAACAGTGCTAACTAATTTATAATCTTATGAATATTTTATAAAACGAAGTAAAAACATATAACACATAAATTAATAACAAAATATAATAGAGCGTTTTATGATAGTCAACCTATTACAAAATTAATCAAGTGTAGCATTAGTAATGGATACTATCTATCATATTTCGGTGTATCACAACTTATTCCAATTTATAGAATTAGTTTGGTCGGCCTACATCCTTAACAATGTAATATTACACATTTAAGAAAACTTCTTAAACAAGCACATAATTAAATAAAAAAATTGACAATATTATATTCTTCTGTTTAATAATCGTTGTGGTTTTAAAAAAGGCAACTCTATTTGTGATGGAATCAACAAGCTAATTTGTTAAAGCTTATTCTCTGTGACGCTTCCAAACTGAAATACGAGGTGTGTTCCATTGAAACCCATCACCTTTATAAAAAATTTATTCAACAATTTAATTACAAATAATTACCTATCCCATTGTTTTACTAACCGACGTATACCCTGCTCATAGAATTCTTGTGGCTGCTGATTGAAGAAGTCTATCTGTACTTCTGCGTCAGACTCAAAATGCCGACATTTTAACGCCTTTTCAGCGGTCCAAAAATATAGAAATCGCAATGCTATAGTTCCGAGCTATAGGGTGGATGCTCTAAAACCCTCCATTTTTTTCGTTGAAGATTTTCTTTTACCACATTAGCAGCATGAGGCCTAGCATTGTCGTGCAGCAAAATGACCCCACGCTAAGTTTTCCTGGACGTGTCTGTCTTACTGCTTGATATAGCTTGTTCAAGGTTTCATTGTACAAATTTGCGTTGACATTTACTCCAGCTTCCTTAAACTTAATCAAAAAGGGTCCTTCATGATCGAAAGAAAATATTAACATCACCTTGCCTGCAGAAGGTTGTGCTTTAAACTTCTTCGGTAATGGTGAACTTGAACGTTTCCACTGCACCGACGATAACTTACTGGGTGGCTCGCAGTAGTGGCACCAACTTTCCTCACTATCAACTATTGACACAAGAAAGTCATCACCAGTTTGCAAATAGTTTGTGAGGTGTTGCAGAGATAAGCCTATTCCCAAGAATTTTTGTTCATTAGACAAAATACTAGGAATCAATTGCGAACAAACTGTCGTGTAATCCAGATTACGAACAATACTATGAACAAATCCTACACCCGCACCAACAATTTCTAAAACTTCTCTAATTGAAATTGGACGATTTTCCGTAATAAGGCCTTCCACACATGCCATATTGTTTTCTGTTAATGCAGTACACCGTGAACCTGGTTGCGGCTCATCCATAGTCGTCTGTTTTCTACTCTTAAATTTTCGGCAACATTCCTTCACAGTTGGGTACGCAATACATGCATTTCCATACACTGCTTGAATTCGCGTACGAATCTGCAATGGCTGCACACCTACAGCGCATAAAAATTGTAGGTCTGCACGCTAATCAAAATTGGACGCATTTTCAACACCAAACGCCATTTCAAAATCGAAGGTTTAAAAGTCAGAATCAAACTGAAACGCCAGAAACGTATTAATGGGTTGCTTACAAACACTATTAACGTTAACAAATGGCATTGGAATGATTGCATTTGTTTTCAAGGTTAAGTTGATGAAAGATGGGTTTCAGTTGAACAAGCCTCATATTTTGACATTCGCGATAATATAATAAACATAACAGAAAACTTAGTTGCGTGTTTGAGAGACAGTAGGACACACTTGTCCAACAAAGAGCAATGGACATTGCTACTGTGAGACTGCGTCTCCCAGGTACCCATATTGGGTCCCATACGCTCTCTTAAACTATTAACATTAACAAATGTCATTTGAATTATTGCATTTGTTTTCAAGGTTAAGTTGATCAAAGATGGGTTTCAGTTGAACAAGTCTCATATTTTGGCATTCGCGATACTATAATAAAGATAACAGAAAACTTAGTTGTGTTTTTGAGAGACAGTAGGACACACTTGTCCAACAAAGAGCAATGGACATTGCTACTGTGAGACTGCGTCTCCCAGGTACCCATATTGCGTCCCATACGCTCTCCTAAATATTGATAATCTAACAGAGGTGGTTTCCAATCAGATTAGCATGTATGCTGATGATTATGCCTTGCTCAGAAGTCTGTTAGTGTTGGTGAAAATTTATTAATTCACCATCTGCATCTGATCGAAGTATTTATTAAAGGATCCTTAAAGGTCGCTTTACATTTTACAATTTTTGCTGAAATCATCTAACTTTCTTTTCTTTCATTTATGGATACTATTAGGTATATCAAAACGGTCTCTCTGGTGTAGTGTGCATATTCTTTCCCTAAGTTACATGCTGTCACTGCTTCTCGAACAAGTTAATTCCAGAATCTGCAAAATTGGCCCTTTTTTCTCTTTCATGGATGAACCCACTTAAATATTTCATAAGGCAATCTTTCTTCTTCCATTCTGAGCATAGGTACAAACAATTTTAAGATTTTTTCTATGTGTAGAATAACCCTTTCTTATGCCCGCAACTTCCTACATATTTCTTCATTGGATATTGTGTCAAGTCTTGATATTATCGCACTTGGCCTTAGTAATCCATCTCTTCTTGTTCTTCGGCAGTCTTCCTATCCCCGTCTGACCTAGTAGACTCCCCTATCGTTCTCATCGTTTCGCTATCGTGTGTTTCTTGGAAACACCTTGATCTTGCAACCATTTTGACATGATCTATCAGTCTTTAGTTTCTCTCTTGCCTTCCCACGGTCTCCATTGTATAATATTTTGGTCCATTTATCTGCAATCATTTAGGGCCACAAGTTCTACCTATTTCCAGTTCTATTGTGCTATTTGTCTTATATATGTATTTTTTCTTATATTTCAAAGTAATTTATAGCAACGCTCGCTTCATTCTTCGCTGTGCCACTTTCATTTTGTTCATAATCTCTTTGTTAGCGTCCAAATTTCTGTGCCATAAGTTAATATAGAAGAATACACTGGTTGCATACTTGCGATTTTCGAGAGTTTTGGAATTTTCTTTCAGTATTTCATCTAATTTTCCAAACGCTCTCCAGACTGGTTTAATTCTTTAGTTTACCTCGCCAGTTTGATTTAGTTTTCCTTTTTGTCTAATTTTAGTTATTCTTGCATCCTTAATAAAGCACTTGTCATTCATGTTGTCATGTCATGTTGTCATCAGTTTAAGGATTTGGATCGGTTTTCCTCTGTCTCTGTATCTTCCTCCTCTCGGTTGCTAGCTGTTTGCAGTAATCTGGCATCTCTGACACATGTTCGTACCAGTTAACTTGTTTGTTTTATCTCTTAAGTTGTATATATCAAGTTCTCCCCTTCTATATTTCCAATTCTTCGAAACATTTACTTATCAGCACAATATCATTTGTAAATCAAAGATTGTTTAGACTTCCTCGACTGGCATTTATTCTTTTAGTTTTCCAGTTGGACTTTTAACAACATCTTCAAATGCTGCCGTGAATACTATTGAAGAGATATTGTCGCCTTGCCTGATAGTCCTTTCCACTTTACTTGTGTTATGATTTTGTAATGTAACTTTGATCATTGCATGTTGGTATATGTCATTTATGACTGTGCTATACCTCAAGTCTATTCTTTTGGTTCATAAAATCTCCATTACTGCAAGTCGCTCAACGAAAGCAAAGGTCTTTTCATGATCTACATAAGCTATGTAGATTAGTAAGTTATAATCGGCGGTCTTTTCTATCAGAATTTGGAGGAGTTTGTAGGTTGTTTAAGGTATAACAGTTACAGTACGGTTGTTCCGTTGTCTAGTAATAGTCACATGTACTTGTACGTGGTACTAATTGTCCAGATCTGACAGCCATAGCAGGGTACTGATTATGCCATGGTATTGTAATTTAGTTGCTTGTCTTAAATAATTATAAGTATTTTAAAGCAAAAGTTTTAATAGTTAGTAAAAGGGGAAAATGATTATATAATTACGAAATGTGTTTTTGGAAAAGGCGTTATTTCAAAAATATACATATCGTCGGAGAGCTGCTCATACTAAGATATAAAACGGAACTAAACTAAAACAGGTTGAACAGACAATATTAAGATAATATCTTATCTGCAGCGTCTCGTCATATTTTAATCATATAACTGGGGTGTGTTAAATAAGGTAAGGTGGGGTAAGTGCCTAAATGGGGTAAGTACATAATTTCGGGTTTGACAACAAAATATCACATCTGATATGCTGCCCTCTGTTGAGACAGTCAGGTGAAACATATCTGAGTGCAGCTCGGTACTCGGTGTGTACCCCGGTGTACGGGGCAAGTGCAAATTTAGGTAGAGAACATTTTAAAATTGTCACAATTTTATTCTTGTAAAGATATAGCCACAATTTTTGGTACTCTAACCTATAACATCCGCAATATACGTTAAAAAATTATGAAAATTATTATTACTATAACAACAATTTTCTACAGGTGGAAACTTCAACTAATCAAAAACATGGTCGCACTTACCCCACCTTATCTTAACTTGTTTATGTTTGTATAATATGTGTATCTGAGTTAGAATCAGCAACAAAACGTTGCGGTATATCAGCCAGGTATCAATAGTAGCGGGCTTTAAAAGATGTTTAAGAACGTTCACCCTCAGAGAGAATTAATAGACAGTTTCTATAAATAATATTACTTCTGAAGATGTCGGAGTTGTTCTTCAACATATGTACCCTGCCCCAGGAAGTATTTTACTATTGATACGATTAAATGCTTGAAAATGTAGATCCAAAAAGGTTAAGCAAGAAGAAGTTTTGTAAATAAATTATATTGTATTGTAGTACATATATTTCCATTTCTTAAACTCGAAGCGTTCAATTTTCTTACGAAATAAGCTGTTTACTGTGTCTCTTTGATTGTTTACTGCTGTTTAAAACTACTGCTTAATGTTATATGAAATAGCTCAGATTATGGCAGTTAAAGTGTTATGCACTAAATTTCAAGTTTCAACCACAGGCAGTTGTAAGTGGCCTTGAAGAGGCGATTCACAACCCAGTATATGCAAAGTGGCTAAATGGACATATTGTGGGGAGTCGGTTTCATCTCTATAGTGTTATACAGACAAGTGCTACATCTAGCTCTTCCAAGGAATACCATAACGCGGTATGTAGTTAGTTGTATATTGTTTAATTGTTATATTTTCTAACCTACGGAGCTTTGTATTTGTAGTACCATGAAATTGTCAGAATTTTTCCAAATGGTGCCCGAGTTGTGAAATATTGTGATTATTTAGTGGAAACCAATATTAGCAGAGAGCACGTTTCCGTCAATTTCCGTCGCAGTTGGGCAAGTGCCACAGACTTCCTGGCAAGGTCTACAAATGCATCTGAATCATTTTACTCGTGGTTTAACAGTGATTTTTAACCCAGCCAACTCCAATTTATATCAATTTGTAAAAACACTAATTGATTGTGAGCAAAGTGTAACTTCCTCAAAAATAATAAGTAGTTCATCTAAATGCATTGAAATCAAATACCGAAAAATCTCAACATATTATTACTGGAAAACAGTTCAAGTAAAAGGGAGGGACTAAATTCTACAAAATGTATTTCATTTGCTGTCCGCCAAAATTCTTATCAATTTAATTATTTGTACATAATTTGCATTTTGTGAATGAATGGTAAATTTTCTTGAAAGTAATTACCTATGTTGGCTTTGAACGTTATTTGCATTTTATGTATCTGTAATAAATAAGTGTTTACAATAGTATTGTATGTTTGTATATCATACAGGCTTGTATTTTACTAGAAATGTGTTTGTACTCTTGCGAACATGTTTTTGTGGCTTTCACTGACATACACGTATGTTGCTGTGGTGTTTCTGGTTTAATCTTAAATACTTTAGGAAAATACTCTTCTATTCATTCTGATTCGGAAATATATGACATATATGCCTCTCACTCACTTCCTAAGAAAAGCAAGGTCTCAGAGTTTAGAAAAACATTTTTCTATATCTTTTAGGAAAATGGAGCTAATCAAACAAAATTTTGTACGCGAACGTTCATTGTGTAGGGCTATTTTCTGAAGTTATGTTCCTCCAAATGCGTCACACCAGTGGCGTGCAATGGTGTTACAATGAATTTAATTCAAGAAAAAAAAGTACGATAATGGGGTTTTCAATTTGTTTTATCTTTTTAAAAATCCCCATTCAATTTGGAATAAGGCGCATTTTTACAGATCTTATATTAAGGTCCTAGTTTTAGAGATATTAGCAAAGCAACCAAAATAACTCTGATGGTAAAAAAAAGAATATTTATTGTAAAATATGAAAAAAGAAGCAAGAATATTAAAGAAGATGCTCAAAGTGCAATTCACCCTTCTCAACACATTTTTAGTAACGCCGAAATAATTAATTTATGGTATTTGCCAACATGTCTTGGTTTTGGTTGCGCCAATTGCAGATATTTTCTCCTCTTAGAATCAGTTCGTTGCGGGTTGTAAGGGGTATGCTGTAAACTTTTTTTTTGACATAGCCTCAAACGAAAAATCTAACGGGTTTAGATCTGGCGACCGCAGCAGGCAGGATATTGATCCCACACCAGAATTAGTTCAGCAAAATTGGCCTTCGCTATTAGATCTATCCAACGCTACGGGTAGTTTTCGTTTAATCACTCTCTAGCTTGATTTCGAAAATGTGGAGGCGCCGCATCTATTTCAACCCAGTGCCTTTGAAACAAATTAAGGGGCACATCTTCCATTAAATCTTCGAAGAGTGCGGCATTCAGACGTGGTGGCAAAAAATGTTGTCCGGAAAGATGATAACTGTTACTCCCATTCTGACATTGACGATCGCTTTGAAATAAAGTAGGCCTGATTTCTTGGGGTTCTTCATGCGTCCAGACATGTAAATTGTGGTTATTAACCTTCGTCGGTCCGAGCTAAAATAATTACACGGAATACTGTGCGGGGTACATTTGTACCCCCATCATAAAATAGAGGACTATGACTTATTTGAAGGTGTCAAATATATATTAGAACAACAAATAAAATAAAAAATACATTTAAAGCATATATTTATTCAAAGTTAAATGTCGATAACAAAAAAATGCATGTCTTATAATAATGGGGAGAGCATAAAAAAACTACATATTTAGTTTTGGCGTTATTGGTTTCTCCATACACGACATGTGTATATATGTGTTCAAAAGAACAAAGGGAAACAAAAAAAACATTAATTAGTGTTATTGCATTTCTCCAGACATTTTTCGAAAACTATTTCCTTTGAATAATGGGCATGTAAAATGTTTGCAGTCGCAACATATCTGCCTGCATTTACGATCTCTTTTTCTGTCGCATAAATAACATCGACCAGGTACTGCTCGCACAAGTGGGTAATGTTCTTCATTTTTCCCTGCCAATTCTGGAATAATATCGAGAATGTAGTTTCTAATATTTTTATGCATTGTCTTTTCTGTTTCAAATCGCATCATCATGTTTTCTCTAATCAGTGACTCTCCCAGCTCCAGCAAAAACTTTCGTCTACAAACTTTGCTCCTCGATCTTTCTTCTGAAAATTTTATCCCCCATAAAACAAATGCATTTATTCCGGCAACAACCAATAGTTGACTGAACATAGCCATTGGCCACCGGTTAGTAACACGACGGACTGAATACTCTTTCACCATCTTATCGGTGGTATCTACAGCACCTTTCGTTTTGTTCTAGTGAAGTATAATGTCAGGTTTGTAGTTAATAGTGTTTCCCGAAACAGCATCGTCATGATGCTCTGTCGATAACAATATCACTGCCCATTTTTTACTCGGCATATAAGACACCATTGTATGGCGCTCTTTGAAACCAAACATACTAGAAAAAATAGGTCTGTAAGAATTTGGTAAGAATTCTCGAGGAATGTATTGTTTATTTTTACGCAGAGTGCCACAGAGAGTCAATCCTTTTTCCAGCAATTTATCTGCTAATGGCAAACTCGTAAAGAAGTTGTCAGTTGTGACATCGTATCCGGACCCTACTAAACCAACAAGGTCGAGAACAACTCTTTCTCCTTGATTTTTCTCCGCAACATTGTTTGTTTTTCCCAAGTATGGTTGCATTATTTAGAGTGTAAGCATTTTCACTATCAGCTGCCGATGCCGCCCAAATTTTTAACCCATAGTTATCGGGTTTACTCTTCATGTACACCTGAAATGAACACCAGCCTCTAAATGAAACTAGTTGCTCATCCACTGTAATGTGGCTTCCGGGATTGTAAGCCTTTTTGAAATTTTCTATAGAAAGATCAAACACTTCTCTTCTGGTGCTAACTTGTCAGTCGACTTTCTATCTTCTCTTGTTCCTGGATCATCAAATCGCAAAAATGAGGTTATAAACTGAAAACCTGCGCGAGACATTGTTGCGGCAATAATAGGTCGAACATAACCTTTTTTCGAGCACCACAACATTATTGTCGGTTGCTTAGAAGCTTGCTTTAATTTCTATGGCATCCCTTGGTTTCCATGTACGCTGTACTTTATTTGGATTATTTTGATTCCAATATGTGAATATCTAAAAAGATAAAATCAAAACATTTAGTAAGTATGATAAGTACAACAAATATTTAGTAGATATGATTACCTAGTATGATAGAAGCGAAAAACTGATTACTTGTTCTGCTCTATTATTTGTATGTACAACAATGATGTTTAGTACGTCATCAGTAAAAAATAGTCGAAATGCATCCATTTCAGAGGAAATATTGGAGCTATATTGATTTAGTCCTGGCTTTTTTCTCATTATATTTTCAGTTCTACGGCGTTTTAGTGTGAATGGAATTTTATTCCAAATTGTGTTACTTTTAGTTGAATAAAATAAACCGCTTTTTCCATGTTTCCTCCTGTTTGAACCTCGAACCCTTCTGCATTAGTTTCTGATTCGTTATTTTCTACCGGTATAATGTATTCTACATCTTCCATTATTTCTGGTTCACAATTGCTGTCTTCGTCACTGTCAATAAGCCCTGTGTCAACAGCATCCAATTCATCATTGATCAACTGTTTTAACTCCAAATCTGTAAAATTTTTGGGATCACGTACTTTAATATTTGTAGACATAATAAATTTATATCAAAAACGCACAATAAAACACAATACACTGTCCTCTATGGCGAGTGATGGAAAACTAACAACTTATGACGCGAATTAGGCAACCATAGCGCGAAATTATTGTATTGCGCATACCTGATAAGCTTTAAACATATATGGCTTCGAATACTATGCGGGGTACAAACGTATCCCTCACCAGTTATTATTTTTTAATTGTAGATTTTGTGGTTGTTTCTGGGTAAAGTAACCAGAATATTATTCTGTAAACATAAATTGATAATAAATAAAGTAATGAAGGTATAATATCTCGAATTATGAAGAATATGTTAAAACTTCTTATTCTGAGGTAGGTTTGTACCCCGCTCGGTACGACGAAGGTTAACTATCCCAACTCTCGTAAAATTCTACTAGTCGGTCCACAGAATTTGGTGCAAGAACTGCGGATGATCTACGACGGAATGCAAGATCCAGTTGCAGAAATTTAAGGGTTTTGCTGCGTCCCCTGCCTGTAAATCTTGCACAGGTTGTAGATGAAAGGCTTTTCCATTGTCTCTTTTCAAAGTTATAAATACTCTTGATTACGGCATGTTAAGATTTCTAAGTGCCCATCTGATACTCTAGTGTCTGTCGGCATTAAAAGCCCGGAGAATTCTGTTATTCTTGTTATTCCGATTTTGGACTCAATTTTTCTCACCAGCTTTCCTCAATCCAAATTCACAGAATCGACGATACATGTCAAAAAAAAACTTGCGCTTTAGGTACTCTTCTTTCCGAAAAACGATGTCGATATTCCTGGACTGCTGCATGTAAACCTCCATTCAGAAACTTTAAGCAAAGTGAATATACGCATACTCAGTATTGGAAAAATATCTTGGAATTTTTTCTTTTAATAAGATCACAGGTCCCGTGTTACGCACATTCGTCGCCCGTTCACGTACGATCAGGAGAGTTAAGACAGCGTTGCTCCGGTCAGTACTTGGATGGGTGACCCGAAGGTTGCGTTAACGCGGCACCTCTCTCCCACGAGGATTTATCACTATGGGAGAGTAGATCAACAACCCCCCTTATGAGGGAGGCCCATGCCCAACAATGGGATACTGCGGGTAAATAAAAAAAAAAAAAAAAA
>JABXWE010013737.1:0-16448 GCA_014611495.1 Limonius californicus
TATATATATATATATATATAAGTCTCCGTGAAGTTTTCATCTTCGAGCGTCGTATCTGTTTGGCGACTTAATACAATTACAGCACGAAAATCAAGAAAGTAATTTCTTTCCGGGTAACTTTGCTCTTACAGGGTGTTTCGAAAAGAAGGGAACAGCGTTTGGTGTTAGATTCTTTAGGTTAAAATAAATCGATTAAATGTAACATACCTAGGAAAAAAGGCCTTCTTTAAGAAGTTAAAGTTCATTTTTCTATTTTTTTATTTTAATTTCCACAAATGGGGAATATTTCTTTCAAATTTGTTACTATTGCTTACAATTATATATTACAACGACAGAACAATTTTCACAAAACCAGTCGTGAACATAAGAGGCACTTAACCTAGCAGTTAAATTTTATATCATCTCTGACTCTATTACCAGCACATTTTAAAATTTTAGGTTATTTAAAATTGAAACTTTAAGGACCTATAACTTCTTAAGGATGGACTTCCTACGTAGGTACGAGCGTGTATCAAAATTTAAAATGAACTCAGCGCTACCTACCGGTGTTTGATAGAAGGAACGAGGCGACTTAGAAGTGCTCTGGCAGGCTTTGTCTTCTACCAGTTAGCAAAGTTTCAAACACTTACAATTCGTAATTTGAACGTAACGGTCATTCAAAATGGCGCGGCAGATTGATTCGTACTCCAAATTAGAAGTTCGGGGAACTGTGCGGTTTTTGTGGGCTAAAAACTTAAATCTAAATGAAATCCATCATGAAGTGTCAGCCGTGTATGGAAATGATGCAATGACTCGAGAGGCAATCAGGTCCAGGAAGTGATCCAAACAGTTTGAAGAAGGGCGTACTGATCTGACAGTTCAAGAAGGCAAAGGCGGAAAATCGACTTCCACGACTCCCAATCACTTTTCGCGCATCGAGGAATGGATTCGACTGGAGCGCAGGGTAAAAATTAAAGAAATTGTAGAAGAGCTGAACATTCCATATGGCAGTGTGTACTTTATCATTCGCGAGCAGTTCAATTTCCGAAAAGTGTGTGCAAGGTGGGTTCCCAGATGTTTAACGGATACACACAAAAATCAACGGTTTGAGTCTTCTCTGTCTTTGCTGCAGCGTTATTCGAAGGATGGGCCAAATTTTGATGAGACGTGGGTGCATCATTTCACTCCAGAAAACAAAGCGGCTTCAATGGTTTGGAAAAAAGAAGTTTAAAGTTTCGGCGTCTGCCGGAAAGGTTATGGCCACAGTATCCTTCGACAACTCCACACAAGGCCACCGTTACGCTTCTTTGGAAATTTAAGTGGGAAGTATGGCAACACCCACCTTATACCCCGGATTTAGCGCCCTGCGATTACCACTTGTTCTCTCGAATGAAGAAGGAGTTCGGTGGAAAGCGTTGTCGGGGTATACAAAAATTAGTATCACGTTCAGAAAAATGTATAGAAAAATTAGGCACTGTATAGAAAAATACTATAAGGACGTGTATTTCAGAACATATACTTTTCATTTTTTATACCATTGCAGTACGTTTTTTATGGAGGTGTGCAAATTAAATTTTGATACATCCCGTATATAAGGTCTAATTGGTTTATTTTAACCTAAGGAATCTATGACCAAACGCTGGCTGATTCTTCCTGAAACCGTATAGACGTCTGAGTGCTGGAATTTTGTTTTAAGGTCGGATCTCGTGTTTTAATATCATGTCAAGGTTAACTAAAAATATAAGTGATAAACTTTGTCCAGGAAGAAATGGAAGTAAACAAAATCATCACTAGTGGAATTAATAGTTGTTTTGGTTTCACTCAAGACTTTAAATAACTACTTATCACTGAATAATTTGTGCTCTGTTACTACGACCTTGTTTATTATGGATGTTCATCAATAATAAATTCTAAATAATATTATAATTGCTTAATTTTAATTTTGTTTTATTGTAATAATAAATATACTATTGAAATTCATCTAAAAGAATCCACTGGATGCATCCATTGCCCTTATGTTCATTCTTTCTATTCTTCTTCTTCGAATACCTAATTTCTTACGAGTCGTAGCGGTATTCTCTCCTACGCCTGTGTTGATTGTTTAAAAGGCCACAGAAACAGGGGACCTACAGCTTTACGTAGGCTTGCGAATCACGAGAAGTATAAATACTTCTACCCGAGAAAAGATTTACTAGGCAGAATACTCGCTGGTTTGCCAATGTCTTGCGAAGGAGAACGGCCATTAAACATCCAATGTTCCTTTCCTGGAAATTGAACCGTAGGAATCTAACGAGCTGAGCTCTAGCCTACGGCCACAACATAATATGTTCATTATTTGACTGTAAATATAAAAACCTTCTAACCCTACAAAAAGTTATAACTAAGTTAATATTAAAATAATTTCAAGCAGGTTGGTTAATTTGTATACTTCGCTTTAATATAAATATTTAAATAAACCGTATTGGTTTCCGTGTTCGATTATTTCCACATTTTATTTTAAGCGGTAATGGATAATAACTGTTTGCAAAACAAACCCATCTAGTAATGGATAGACATCTGAAGGCTGATTTGCATTAAACATTTAGAGAAACTCGTACAGAATCGGTCCAGGGCTATTAAGTTATTCAAATAAGCACTTGTTTTTATCAAGGGCGAAATACGAAGAAACTTGTGCGAAATGGATGTAAAGTCAGAAATAAATATTATTTGTTATAGAGCAAACAATAATTGTAGCAATTAAAGTATGCTTTGTAATTAATAAATCATTGCAGTAAATGCAGGTAACTTAAACTGTTACGAAACACTTCGTATCTCGTGCAGAAATCGTAAAAATCCAACAAATGGCACCCAAAAATGACGAATTCTGCTTATAGGTAAAGATGTTCCAAATAATCCAAGAAACTTGGGTTTTATCGAACACCTTCTTCACACTAGCAACGAAAGGCACAACGTCTCACAACCAAGGCCTAGAACGAAGTGCTCTCACACACATAATTCCGTAAAAATCTCCAAATTGAAACAGGATCTCAAAAACAGCTGAATCCAAGGCCGAAAATTGCGTTCATAAAGAAACGATATGCAACCAACTCCTAAGAATCGAGGACAGCTAGCAAAAAATTTACCTATAAGATAGGGGCGTGGGAGTGTTATTGAATGGTCCGTTCGTTCGCCAGACCTGAATCCAGTGAATTTCTTTCTATGGGGTCATTTAAAATCTGGAATTGAAACCCAACGGCCTAATAATTTGTACAGACTTAGTTATTGCCAAGAAGTAAACGGTGGTCATTTTGAGGATCCTCTCAAGTTATTTGTTTATTCGTTTGTTTGTTTTTTATTGATTTGTTTTCATGTGTTGCTAGGTAATAATACAAATTAGGAAACACTGTTGAGTGTATTGTTCTATACAACTACATGTTTAAAAAATAGAAGCGACAAACCTTATATCGCTCAACTCCCGAAAAAGGGTGTAACGTTTCTTACGCCTGATTTTTAGACAACTCATTTTGCGTATAGTGTTATTCTCCAATTGTAGTAAAATATATATTTCGAAGCTGGTAGTCCTGTTGAAATTTGGGCGAGTCCAAGTTTAAAAAGTTTGAGGGGAGATTTTTGGGAAACAAGACAGACGCACGTAGTTCGTTGTTCAAGCTACTACGATTCTTTTCTCTGGAGGTATTTTTGTGTCGTAGATTGGAAATTATTCGTTATAATAGGGAAGTTTATTCCATTCTAAAATCTACGTCACTTAAGAGTTTTGGTTCTTCGTTGGAAGTAATTAACTCAGGAAGTTCTTTTCCGATATTAAATTACCACATTTGAAAAGCTACTGGTTTTGCCAGAATATATACATCTGGTAAGTTTTTGTTTCTATCGCTTGTCTTGTTCCGTCCTCCTCTTGGATTTGTTTGCTAACTTTCGTATTTTAAATAAATTTAGGCACGAAGTGTGGGGTAATTAATCCACCCGTAGAGGAATTAAGTGTGATAACGATTAGAAGAATTTACGTTTCACGGGAATTCCGAACCACTTCGCGTGAAGAGATCTGGTTTTCGCTGACACCTGCATTGGAGGTCATCTTCTTGCATACCTGCATTGGAAGATAAGAAAATTCCGTTCAAAGGGAAGTGTAATTTTATATTTCTACCTACGTTTGGATTTATTTAAAATCCTTCAAAATTTTATAACAATATTTAACCAGCTATTTTCATATTATTTTTATTAGTCGTAAATATTTGAACTTTATAATATTCTGGGGATTATATATACTTTGACTTGATGTTGTAATAGTACGACAATTTTACGTGGTTTTGTTATATACAGGGTACTCCGACCGGTGTATATTATTGCGTCGGGTAGTTAAATTTTGGGTCATATGTTTTTACTTCGATTATAGTATCGCTCGTCTATCCGGGGAGATCTCTTCGTTAGCCTTGCGCATTGGGTTTTTTTTGTGTTTAAGATTTATGTTGTGTACCGATACGCAATAATTACTTAGGTTGTGTTTGAGTTGTTTTCAGTAGGGTATTTAGTTACTCCTACGTAAAATTGACTTTACTACGAGAATTATTTTTTTGTATTTATACAGATTCAAAAGATTTTTGTTGAACATTAAATTTTCATTTAGTGGTAATTTGTCTTTTCATTCTTGTAAATATCTGACTAAGCGTGTACTACTACAGAAAGAAAGGTAGGTGAATTCTGGACCTGAGAATCCGACTTTTCTAATTTTTTATATCTAGGATTGTGTTAGTAATTAAGAAGTCGGTGGCGCCTATTTTTTTATCTTATTGGAACTCAGCCCATCTTCGATTGAGTTCACCGGGATGCTAACATAATCATTTTTAGTAATTCATCTACAGATCAGTGGTGTAGTAAGAAGAGGAGTTTGGACTTTTTCGCTAATATTTTTGGTATCATTTTAGTGTGGAATTAATTAGGCGTCACAATATGAATTTTATTTACCTAGCTCATAAATTATGATTTTAGGTTGGTTACGCCAATAACATTAATTATAAATACCAGCATATACAAAATTAGAATTATCTCAGGGTTTTTTATTCTATAGTTCGTGGCCTCGCTTAAATGATAGTCAAAATTTCAACAATACAAATTTACACAAATATCAATTAAAAATCAGAGTTGATTTATCTTAATCCCAAACTTTTGAAGTACTATACTTCACTGTGTACATCAAAAATGTCGGTGTTGACTGTACACTGAAATTTCCTAGAATGCACCATCAGCCAAAATCCCGCCAAATCTTTCTAGACAACTCCACTTCTCGTAGCAGATCCAGCCTCGTACTCGTGCAAACAATTATATTATTTACTTAAAGTGTTGTGATAATATCCAGTGAACACTTCCAAATTTTATTATGCTTTTATCACTTGTTGTCGGTAAGTTGTTTATGCTTTAAATTGTGATAATGAATGCACTTCTAATTTTACGTTTTGTTATAGGTTATGGACGTTGTAATAAAAATGCCCAATTTAAACCAATACTTCAGGTATAAAAAGTAATTTTAATTTTAAATAACACTTAACACTTAACAATGTTTTAAATTATTTGACAATTATTTACACTTTATGATTTTATAAAATATTAACTTTGAAGATTTTTTATTTTTAATAAGTTTGAAGCCACGCCTACTTTTACACGAATTTGATCCTTAATAACTTAAAATTTTGATTACGGAGAAACATAAAAAGCGTCCTCCTGCTTCTAATACAATTAAACAACTAAATTCTCAAAATCATACCAAAATGAACATTTTGCGCAGATTAAAATATAAATGGACCAATCAGAATGCTTAAAAATTATTGTTTACATTTTCAATTGTTAATAAGTATTTAAAAATTGCAAAATACAAGAGAAATAAATTATGATTCGAAAAATTATAACATATAAACTATTTACAACAATATTACGACTTTAAACTATAAATACAGCTTGTTACATAAATATGTACAAAACATAAATCAACAATAATTAAGTTGTTTATGTCTCAGGGCTCCCTTAGTTGCCCACAGCACTCAAATTAACATCCGACGGTTCACTACCATGTTTCAACATCATTCTCTACGAAATGTTAACTCACAAGATCAATTTTAAATCAAAAATAGCAATACGTCTCACTTCCCGAAGATCGTACAAGACCTTATTCACATATTAAGTATCCAATTATCAATTTTAATTAACACAATCATTTAAATAGGCTCTGTTACATGATAACCAAATTAATTATAAACAATTTCAGGTAAAAACCATCCTTCAATCATCAAAATAGTATGCTTTTATACATACATAAGGTATTACGAAGCCAAAAAATTACATTATATTTGGGTTATCTTATAAGATTAATATAGTTTAAGTATAGTTTATAACAACAATATTATACAAGGTAAATAAAACAGCAATATACATATCATAAATAAATAATATAAAGATATAATTCTAAAAAGAATTCGTATAGTCATTGACGTTAATATGTGGATATAAATACCGATGTATCGTATTGACGCGACGATATGTATCGATATTATAGGTCCGACACGTTTATCTCTAGATACACACTAATACAAGGAAGCTATACATATCGACATAGAAATTTTAGTACTGCACACTTTTATATTTTTTTACAGCCATTTGAGTAAAAAATGTTTATTATTAATTAAAATAGACGATGGAAACACAATTTGGTATAAAAGCATAATGCTATAAAGTCATAGTCTTTCATTCGCAACCGCCCTATAAATAATAACTTATAATTAAGCATTAAGCCGTTATTATTAAATATACAATCAAAAAAGTAATGTCAATAAGCTATTAACGTAAAACGTGGAATAGAAACATTGTTGTTTTGAGATGATAGTAAATATTGATGGACACGGTCAATTAGGCAATGGCAAAAGGGCGACAAACAACTTTTCATTCATTTATACTACAGCCCCCCCCCCCGAAACCGCTTTCGCATTACTTCAGGGGGGTGCGGACGTCCCTTACTTCCCGACCACGCGGCTGATCGGCCTCATTTTACTGTGACATCGTGTAACAGTGCGTATTCGCACTGTTCCACCCAGGTCCCTGAATAATGAAAAAATCTCATACAAAAAGTCAGTCAGCTGGTTAGGTGAGGTTAGGTTAGGTTAAGCTTACAACAAACTCGCCAACACATATTCCTGCAAAGCGTGCAAAGTTTTTTAAGTCTGTCGACCAAATGACGATCGCCACTTGGCTATTGCCGATATCCGAATATCCGGATATATAGGCTGGCCAATGTAAAACCAACCACCCTGAATATTTCTCGCTTGTTTGTCGCACTTCCGACTTGCATAGCCTTTTGTGGACATTCATTTAATAAACCATCATCAGTATAAAGTTGTATACTAAAACCTAAAACTTGCAGCTCACAATAAGGAAGAGACAAATATAACTTACGTCATAGATGTGCATCCATATCTTAAAGAATCTAAAGAAGAATCCAGGGCTTTACACTCAAAAAATCTGTTTTGGTATTCCACGAAATATTACAACAATTGAAACTACAAAAGTAGTTAAAACGAAAACTATAGAGGAATTTTTGAAATATCCAGTTAATTGTTTTTCACACCCGATTTCTAACTGATAGCCATCGTCTGAAAAACGTTTGTCCAAAAACGTTTATTTGTAAGTATTTAAAAAATTAATTTGCCCATTACTATGATTTTATAGTTTCTGAAATTATTAATATTTTAATCTATAATTGAGATTTAAGCAAATCTGATACTTTTCTAAAATATACACTTTGCTAAGCATCATAACATTAGAACGTTTGTTAAACGTTTGTGAAAAATACTTTTCTGATGATTTGGTAGATATGTGTTGGTGTCTCTTCAACAATTTGTAAAGTTATTAATTTTTGTTTGAAAGGTTATTAGTCTGTATACGAAGTAGATTAGATATTTTGCAAACAATGGGCCTTGAGGACAGGATCTTCAAGAAATTATAGCATTTCCAATTTTCGTCTACGGAGCCTATAAATAAACATTCGTTTGCAATTAAAATGTATTAATTAATTAAAACAATTCGAAAACCTTTACGGATTTTGGTTTCTGCTTCTTTGGTGTTTGTAGCAAACGTTTTACCTGTAGATTTTTCGCAGTATTTACTTATCCCAAATTCGATCAATTAATGTCAGGAACCAGGCAGAGCGTAATTTCACGTGCCCTTTCGTTCCTTAGAGAAAGATGTACGACTACAAGAAGGCCTGGAAGTGTATCTTCTCGCACCACAACACCTGGTGAGGATCGATTTCTCGTAATTCATGCAAACATACACCCCTTTTCAACTGATCGACATCTACAGCAAGTGTTCCAGAATGCAGAAATTATAGTTGTCCAGAAATCCGAATTTACAAATAGAGATATGCAAATTAATTATTCTTAAAGCCAACTTTCTGGGTTTCTTTATCCCCGAACAAAATTGTGAATTTTAAGTTTTCATGTTTATTGGGCAGGATATATGAGAGAAAGTAAAATAAAATGTTTTAATAAAGCTTCATGAATATATTGATATATTTTATGAATTTCATTTACAAGTCAAATGGGGAATTTATAAACAATGTGAAAAACGAAAACAATTCTCGAGCAAATGATACCCGGCGATTTAAAATTTTTAACCTAAAGCCAAAGGTAATGAGTGCCGCACAAAGGCAGCAGTTTGCGTACAGGTTTCCTGATATCGGCTCGTTATTTCTGCAACAGTGTCGCCGCAGGAATGCTAACCCGGTGGAAACCTATTTCTCCTTTAAATTCTCGCTAACTGTTTTATCGTTGCTTAGTAACCACCAGTTTTAGGCAAAAGTTGATTAAAAGGAAATTAACAAAACCATATCATCAAGTGAACTACAGTCAAATACAGGTGTAGCAGAGGAGTTTGTTTTTGATTGCTTAGAGATCAATAATGCTTTTTCTTGGATAGATAATTCATACAATATTAAAAAAGTATTAATATCTGGAAATGTTATCGTATGGCATGCAAAAATTAAAATCCCTTAGTATATTGAATATCGTAAAACTAAGCAAATGGTGTAAGCATTCCTTGAAACGAAAAACATTTTATTTTCAACATGCTAAAGAAGCAATTATGTGGATGTTCTGCATATAATGTTACAAATGCTTAAAACCTTTAATGATAAAATATAGAGAAATGTTTGTACTGCGCAAATTAGGTCTAATATTGCAGTTAGGACACTTACAGGTAACACCAATTGAATTTATAATAAAAGCTACCAAAACAACAAAATTTAACGTCTTTTTAGAAATGAACTTGAAAATTACATCAAAGGTACGTTTAAAGAAAAAAATTAACTATATTGTAATAAAAATAGTTATGGTCTCATTTCACTTAACTTAAATGTATTAAATTCTGATACTGCGCGGCACCTCCTCTGGCAGTAATAACTGCTGTAGTATACTGTCAATGCAATTATCAACCTATTCTTCTGGAATTTGATGTCACAGTATCGGCAATACATCCTTCAGCTGTTACATAGTAGTAGGCCTTGGATTATGATGATTCAGCTGTCTCTGCAAAAGGTCCCGTGCATGCTCCATGGGGGTGAGGTCTGGAGATAGCGAAGCAAGAGCAAGATAGTTTATTTCCTTATATCTCAAAGCATCTCTAAAACAATCCGAGCACGATGCGGCCTTGCGTTGTCGTCAAGAAAAAAAATATTTACGTCCAACAGCGTTGCGACTGTTTAGAACATGGTCCATAATGATCTCTTGGGCATAAAGTTGGCCTGTGAATGTATCATTAAAGATATGGAGATTAGTACGCCACCATAAAGAAATTCCAGCCCATACAATAACACCACCACTACCAAAGGCAACGACTGGTTTGGTATGCTGAGGTGAGGTACCATATATCCGGCTATCGTTGCTGAGACAATATCTAGAGTCATCCGAAAACAGTATATCATTCCACTGTGGCGCTTCTTGAAATTTACGTCTTTACCATTCCACTCAGTGTCTTCCTTGAGCCACAGGTCTTGCAAGATTACTCAGGGGGCGATATGAGGTAAGTCTAACCTCAAACAATCGATTTCTCAAAGTTTGGTCCAAGATTCGATTTCCTCTGGCATTCAGGAACACTTGCTGTAGATGTCGATCAGTTGAAAAGGGGTGTGTTTTTGCATGAATTACGAGAAATCGATCCTCACGAGGTGTTGTGCAATGTCGACATGGCGATCTCTTCTTTGGTGCATAGCAACGGCAAAATTTTGTCGTTCTATTGTTAAATGGTTTCTCTGCATTGTTGTTTATTATTAAGAACACAAATGTAACACACGAATTGAAAACAATAAACAAAAAAGATCTTAAGAAGACAGGAAGATTATTCAATCAAACACACTAACTCGACTTGACACTAATACCGTTAAACAGTTACAACTGGATTTGATTGCTTTTTGTTTTTTCACATCAAACATTGCTGCTTGCTCTAATTATCAATAATAGACTACCATTAGCCACCAAATACAAATATAATATGGTCTGCTTGCTTAGAATAAGGCATTCAGCGACATCGTGCAGCTGGTAGACCTCCACGTAGCAGCAATGTTCGTGAAGATCGACTTCATCGAAGAATGGCTACACGAGACCGCTTTCAAATAACAAGGTCTGTTGCTATAGACTGGATGAGAGCTCTTCACCGCCGGGTGTCAATGGCAACAAAACGGTATTTTCCAACAGGATAACGCATGTCCACACACTGCAAACATTACCAGAACGTATCTCCTACAAGCACAATTGCAAATGTTAATTTTGTTTTCGTTATTATTGTTTTCTTATAATTGGTAATCAATTTTTATGAAAACCTTATCATTTCATACGAAATAATGAAACATTATCTTAGCAAAGTTTGAAACCCGTAGCTTTATTATGAATGGGTGGTGCATTTCATATGAAACGAAGTGTAGTAGCGATCTTTTTCTTCTAACTACTTATTTGAATGTTCTTTATCCTTAAAGCGATACCAAGCATGAAACGCTCAAATTCTTAAGCATTTTTACTACGTATTTCTAGGCCTTATATAGTGACAGGTCCTGTCTCCCCCCCGCTTCCTTCTTTGTTCCCACTAACCTTCCATCGTCCATTATTGAACATAGGCCTCTTATCATTTCCTTCCATTTTCCCCAGTCGCTTATAATTCTTTGCTATGCTAAATCTGCCGTTTTCTTAATCTACCGGTATTCACTTGAAATTCTAAGCCATCAGTATATATACCTGCATCGGTCTCATAGACCAACACTTGTCTGTCACGTTTAGAAAAATAATGAGGTAGATTATGGCATAGGAGAGGGTTAACCAAATTGTTGTGATGTATCTACGACCATAAATTACACAAAAATTGTTATATTAATTTAATAAGCCGTCAGAACTTAAACAACTACATTATTTATAATTATTTCAAAAGTGAAATTAATTTTTTTTAGAATAATTAAATTTCCTGTGTTTAATAAATAGAATACTTCAACGCAAACAACCCTGTAAAATAAAACAGCAAATCTGAAAAAGATTATTCATAACAAGAATCGCAAACCACCGTTACATCTTCCAGACACATAAACTTTTTACATTTGTTGCAAAAATAACGTGTTATCCTATTTTTGTTGGTATCAGGATAATAACATCTACTTTTTTTGTTTTCTTTATTTACAACTTCAGTATTTCCTTCCAAATCACACAGTTTTTGAATTAGGAGTTTCATATTTCAAACACTTTGTACATTAGCTCATACACGTAAATGCGGCTGTATCATGTCCATGGCAAGCTTACGTATTGTTATTGGACCCGCATATTACCAAAGTATTGCTACATTTGGAGTTAAACAAAATATCACGAGTATTCTTAGCACAATTGTAGTTTGTATATAGCCGGTCGGCAACATCAACTCCATCCTTACTATAGTACATTGTTATCATGTCTGGCTTACATTCTTTACCACTGGCGGAATCAGTAGTATCATGACGTAGGTTGAATACTAACAGTACATTCTTATTTTTTCGGGGAATAATTGAAACTAAGGTACAGGTGGCCTTGGAGCCAAATACATTGGATTTTAATGGACGATTGATTGGTTTACTAAACCCCAAGGGCAATTCTTGTTTATTCTCCCTAATTGTGTGAACAACGATAAATTTCTGTTTCAGCAAACTATTAACCAATCCGAAGCTTGTAAACCAATTGCCTATACTCAAATTCCTCCCAGTATTATATATTGATTCACAAAGCCTCTCAACAATCGCATCCGGAATGATAATTTTGTTATATGACCTTTCCGGCTGTTTGCCCACGTACACTTCAAGATTAGCGGTGTAGTACATTCTGGCATCTGACATTGCAAAGATTTTAGTATCGTATTTGTTCGGCTCTTGATGAAATATACAGCCGAAATCCGCAACTTCCATAAACCCTCGAGTTCTTCTTCTATAGTGATGTACTCTGAATAGCTGTAATCAGTTTTACAATCCTCGACAAATTGATCAAAATATTCTCGTATAGGAGCCAATTTCTCAATTTTCTTTGTTTCTTCGCGTGATCTTCCGTCATCAAATATAAGGCTGCCAAGAAGAAGCCGAAATCTATTCAAGGATATGGTTAATCGGAAAATTTCGACGCCTGATCTATCAGTTCTCCATAAGTCTTTAGTGTAATAATCGTTAGCTTTGAGAATTCCTGCACAGTAACCTAATCCTAATAGTGCTTCTATTACTGGTTCTTTTATTGACCTGGCGTCAGTGGTACGTTGGTAATTATCTGTTACTGAATTTATGAAAATATTTGCATTGTCTACAATAAATCCTTTGCATCATTGACAAAGTATTGCTAAATTTCGAATCATTCTTGTAGTGACCTTGTAGGTAATCTTGACGATGGTACACGAATGACTTTATTTTCCGATCTCACTCGTACATTGTTATATGCTAAATGCTTCCTTCATTTTGTTACTGTATCTATCCATTCATAATACAATTCATTAGTTTCTTGTTGACTAGGGTCTGTATCAACCAGATATTTTCTGTTTAGTATCGCTGTCCATTTCCCTAGTTTCCAGGAAATTCTCTTCGTCAGACGATGGCGCATCATCATAGAGCATGTTGTCTTCATCTTCCTCCGCCATTACATCTCGCATCACCTATTCTAACCTCTTTTATAATGTCCCATGACTATAATACTGTTTTACTATAATGAAGTTACTAAAAACTGCAGAAAATACTACCTTGTTCTCAACTTGGTCAGAAATAAAAAGTAAAAATAACAGCAAGGCGGGTACCCGCTTCGGTCTCTAAACCCGAAACTATAAATAATTAACACCATCTAGCTTCAAACTACGTGTTCATCTTTAATGGTAATATGTAGGAAGGTAGTGAAATGAGCTGTAAAATGACGCCTACGTATTACGTAATATGTGTTTCCCTGGTGTCACAGACTGAAAGCAGGTACTAGAAGGTTAATATCATCGTCTAATGTTGTACGCGGTCGCCTCTTTTTCTATGTTTTAATCACGGGTTCCATAGTATGATACTGTTCAACCATCTTCTGTCTGTGTACTTGGCTACATGACCTACGTAATCCCATTTTAATTTTTCGACTCCTTGAACCACAACCGTCATTCCAATTATACTTCTTATACGTTCATTGCGTATTCGGTTTTTAAAAGAGATGCCTAGGACAAGTTTTTCCATTGCTATTTGCGTCATGCTTAACGTGTCATCTAGTTGTTGTGTAAGTATCCAGATTTGCGCTCTATATGTTATATCCGGTAGTATGCACTGGTCATAAACTCCTGCGCTACGAGGATTGGTATTTTTCTGTTTTTTAATATGTAACTTAGTTTACCAAATACTACCCATCTTAGTCTTCTTCTTCCCTCAATTTTTGCGGTTTGGCTCTCCTTTCTCCACGGTTTTGAACGTGATTTATATTCGTAGGTCTTCTTCACACCTAATTTTTGTTGCGTTTATGTTCATTCGTACTCCTATTTTATTCGTATCCGTTTTTAATTCTGTAAGCATAGTTTTCAGATCTTCTTTATTGTCCGTTATCAGGACTATATCTTCGGCTTATCATAAGTTAATCAATTGTACAATAATACTACCTCCGTGGGGATCTTACCTTCTTGAATATATTTACGAAATAACTTGGGTAGTTTATCTATAATTTTATTTCTACATTCTTTTAACATATCTGCTAAAACATCGTCCTTGTCTGGACATTTATTACTTTTTCCGCATTTTATAGCATACCTTATTTCTCTTTCATAAATTTCCTCTGAGTTCATATTTAATACATTTCTGTCATCATTTAATCTTTGAACTTGTTCTGTACTTTTGGAACTGTATAGGTCTGTATAATATTGTTCTGTCACATTCAATAATCCGTCTGCGCCTGTTATTTTTGTTTCTTCGTTATTCCTTAAACAGATTATTTTTGACTTCCCCTGTTCCTTTCATTATATATATATTGTAACATCACTTGTTCACGTTGATTTTTTGCGACGAAGCCATTCTTTCCTATATATTTTTCATTATCTTCTTGTCTACATCGAAATTTTGCACAGAAACCTCCTACTATTAATTAGTCTGTGTAGTGCTGTCCTCATTTAAAACAGTCGTAATTTCTTTATAGAATATTTCAAGTTCCTCGTCTGACTGTGATGTAGTTGAGGTGTAACATTGAATGACCTAAGTTTACAGTGTCCTGATAGGGTTATTACAATGTATGCAATTCTATCGAATACTCTCTAGTATAATATATTACTTCAGGTGCAGTTTGTTAGTGTTATAAATCCCACTCTTCTTCGACTTTTATTTTCGCCACCATTATAAAATAATACATGTCCAGATTGCAATGTTATGCAACCTTCATCATTTCTTCTACTTTCCGATATTCCTATTATATTCCACTCTATTTTCTATAACTTATTTTCTACATCATACAACCGGGCATCTTCCATTAAACTTTGTACATTTACTGTACCGATCATTATTTTTGCTTGTCGTTGGCAGCCTGACGTAGCCCGGTGATTCTTAGCACTCGTGATCCTTTTCTTGTTCTGCCCGCTATCTTGGGACAGATTAGGATCGCCGGGAACTTGGGGCCTTGGTATCAAATTATTATTCATCAAAACTAAGTTTCGAATAAGAGGTTTTGGGCAATTATTGCACCACGTTTGCCGAACGGGTTCGCGAGTTAGATTTCAGCGGTTCCTATAGAATCAGTCGCTGTCGAAGTACCGCTCCTAATTTGGAGAACCGTCGAGTCTTGCGCTAGTTTTCGCCGGCCCCAGTTATTTTATTTCCTCGGTACCCGCCACATCTGGCAGGCAGGAAATCTTCATAGACACCCTCATTGGGCGTGTCGGATTCACCAGGGGTCCTGGCGTCTACCGACCAAAACCCCTCCTCTTGTCCCTCTAGTATGTCGCCATGGAATATATTTTCCAGATTTGCTTCATTACGATAGGCTGTCTTTCCCGCCTATCAACTTATCTTTCCTGTCGCTCTCTTTCCTGTCGCTCCCTTTCCTCTGTCTCTTTATTCCTCATAATTTTTTTAAGCATTTTATTATATATGGTCTCCCGGCTTACCCTGCTACGAATCAGTATTTCCACCATATTTTCCGCCGTTAGTTCTTGCCCCACCTCATTGTATGCACTTTCTCTTATCCTACTCCAACGCTCACATTCGAATAACGTATGCTCGGCTATATCCACATTATTACAATATATATGTTACGGACAAAGACGATAATCCGGCCAATGACGTTATTGGCCGGTCAATGACGATAATGCCCAGTCATGTCGGACATTATCCATAATGACCGGCTACTAACGTTAATGTCCATGTAATTTGGGTAATGTTGATAATTCATAATACGAGCGTACTGTTAACATCGTCGTCCGGGCGATGTCGTCATTGCCCGTTAGACAGCGGCCAGTGATGATAAAATAGAAAGTTGGGATATGTTAGAGGTACCCACGTTGTGTTTGCGTTGTGTAATTTGTGGAGCACATATTGCACATATTGGAGAACGTCAGCGATTCCCCAAAAAATAAAGAAATTTCCCTTAGAGAAGTTGCAGCTCAAAATAGTATTTTAGGGGGCCAGGGGTACAAGCGTTGTCACTGCAAGGGCGGGTGTAAAAACAAAAAGTGTGCATGTCGCGCAAACAAGAAAATTTGCAATTCGAAGTGCCACAGATCACTCTCATGCCACAACAAGAATGACTAATTTAGAGTTCTTTCAATATTATTTGAAAAATCAATATTCTTTTTTTAATTTTTTTTAGTTACTTACGTTACCAAGTAAGATTTAATAAGTGTGAATAATATCGTTTCAACTTGCACTTACCTAGACGGTGCACATTTGATAAATAAAAATAATAAAAGAACACATATTGTATAGTTTCAATAATAATCATGATATC
>JABXWE010013741.1:0-12160 GCA_014611495.1 Limonius californicus
GTAAGTCTGTTCGTTACGAGGCAAGGTTTTAGGATAGCACTTGAACAACCGTTTTGAGGAAAATAACTCTACTGTTGAATAAAGATGATATGAACAGTTTCCAGTATGGGAAAGTCCAGGGAGGCAGTCGCGTCCACTTATTATTTAAGGTCCCGAAGCGGTCCATAATCAAACGCTGCAGTATATACAACTCTTTGGTTTTTTGGGGTCGATTTCAATTAGAATATTATTTAGAATTGGTAATTTACGGGAAATGAACATATACCATACGGTACTGCAAATACAACACTCCGTATGTGCTCGCATTTGTTATAGGTACTTACGGGATTAAAATTCCCAACCGGAATCGTAGAAATGCTTACTTTTTAAATTTGATATACAACCAGGGGTGAAAGTAAAAACCACCAGTCAACATAGAACGATAATAGTTTATTTACGTAATCAATCTACAACCAAAAAAAAAAAGAAATCAACACAAACAGAAAAGGATTTCTCACTAGAAAGGAAACTCATCGTAAATTTATTCCCCACAAGGGGGGAGGGCTGCAGAGGTCAGTTCCGCGCCCTCTTCAGCCAATAATGGGAATGCAAAGTGGGAAACGACTAGGAAAATTATGGTTGATAATGTCCCGGCATTTACTTAAATGATCCAGGAAAACCAAGAAAAACCCGAAGCAGGACAGACGGCCGGGGGGTTCGAACCCTAAATGAGAAAATAAATGCTCTACGCTGAGCCATCTTCTTCGGTGGAATTCTTATTAAAATCTGTGTTTTTTATGTACGCGTCCGACGATGGATAGCGGGCGGCGAAAGGTAGAAGCACAGTCAACGCTCGTCCATTGCATATTTCATCAACGTGTTGTTTAGTTTTTTAAGCTCTTAACCAATTGCATCCCGGCAATATATTTTTTTCTACTTTCACCTTTGTATACAACGTACTAGCACATGGACTTTTTTCCGTTGTAACAATTTTTCGAATGCTCACTATAATAAGTATTTTTTCCATAATGCTATTAACTGTTACAAAACATAGAAACGACATGAGAGAGGAATTACTAGAAGGAATGAAAATATGCGGTAAAAAAGGAAAAGGAAAAGCATGAAACACATAATTATTTATAAAAAAATAATGCAGAAGGTGCCAAAAACACTGGAATTAAAAATGTCTAAAGAACATAAATCACGCGGAATGTAAGGTAGTATTTAGTAAGGCAATCGCTGATTTGTGAAGTTGTGCATAAATAAAGCCGTTGTAACGAGTTTTAAAGTCGACTTAACGACTGACGTTGTTTTGACAAATTATATCTACGAGTACTAATAAATTTCAATATTTTCCTATTCGTGCTATTTACACCCACAGTCGTCACAAAGCTATTAAAATTCGTTATATAGATTAGAAATTGTTATAGTGATTAAAAATCGTTATAGTGATTAAAAATCGTTATAATGATTAAAAATCGTTACAGTGATTAAAAATCGTTTTAGATATTAGAAATTATTATAGCGATTGAATGTCGTTATAGTAAATAAAAATGGTAATAGTTACAAAAAATAGTTTGTGACTAAAAATCGTTTTAGCGATTAAGAATCGTTACAGCTATTAAAACTCATTATAGCGAAAAATAAATAACTATGGGAGGGTTAAATCGTTATAACGAAATAAAGTGCATATATTCAATTTGAAAAACCTGTGTTCCTCACACACCCTTAGGTTTGCTATAGTTTTCCCGTTTTTCACTTCTTGCATTCATACACGAAAAATTTATTAAAACCGACTTTACAGGTCGTTATAACGGATTTGAAAAAGGTCTAGAATGATGCTATTTACTGTCGTGATTAAAATATTTCCCCAGTAACTGTTTAATATTTGTTGTTACCCAACTTCATGTTTTCCCTGTTTCAAGTATACTTGCATGAACAAACCGTTACAACGAAACTCAAAATTCGTTACAACCCAAAATTAAGAAAATTCGTTATGAGAAATTTAGTCAAACCCGTTGCGCAGAAAGATTTTCTTTGCTCGTACTTGACCTGTTTTGTTTATGTTTAGTATAGATCTGTATAAAATTTTCAAATCGTTACAGCGATGTGCGAAGCGCGTTATAACGTGTTTAGGAAATTTTGGGGTACTGCGCTATGTTTTAGTGTTACCACAACTTCATGTTTTCGGTTTTAGACATTTGCATGAACAAATCGTTATAAGGAGTCTCAAAATTCGTTACAACCAAATTAAAGAAAATTCGTTACAAGAAATGTAGTCAAACCCGTTGCGCAGAAAGATTATCTTTGCTCGTACTTGACCTGTTTTGTTTATGTTTAAGTATAGTTCTGTATACAATTTTCAAATCGCTACAGCGATGTTAAAAGCGCGTTATAACGTGTTTAGGGAATTTTGGTGTACTGCGTTATGTTTTGGTGTTATCCAACTTCATGTTTTCCCTGTTTTGGGTACTTGCATGAACAAACCGTTACAATTAATCTCAAAATTCGGTACAACCAAATTTAAGAAAATTCGTTATAAGACATTTAGTCAAACCCGTTGCGCAGAAAGATTTTCTTTGCTCGTACTTGACCTGTTTTGTTTATGTTTAGTATAGATCTGTATAAAATTTTCAAATCGTTACAGCGATGTGCGAAGCGCGTTATAACGTGTTTAGGAAATTTTGGGGTATTGCGCTATGTTTTAGTGTTACCACAACTTCATGTTTTCGGTTTTAGACATTTGCATGAACAAATCGTTATAAGGAGTCTCAAAATTCGTTACAACCAAATTGAAGAAAATTCGTTACAAGAAATGTAGTCAAACCCGTTGCGCAGAAAGATTATCTTTGCTCGTACTTGACCTGTTTTGTTTATGTTTAAGTATAGTTCTGTATACAATTTTCAAATCGCTACAGCGATGTTAAAAGCGCGTTATAACGTGTTTAGGGAATTTTGGTGTACTGCGTTATGTTTTGGTGTTATCCAACTTCATGTTTTCCCTGTTTTGGGTACTTGCATGAACAAACCGTTACAATTAATCTCAAAATTCGGTACAACCAAATTTAAGAAAATTCGTTATAAGACATTTAGTCAAACCCGTTGCGCAGAAAGATTTTCTTTGCTCGTACTTGACCTGTTTTGTTTATGTTTAGTATAGATCTGTATAAAATTTTCAAATCGTTACAGCGATGTGCGAAGCGCGTTATAACGTGTTTAGGAAATTTTGGGGTATTGCGCTATGTTTTAGTGTTACCACAACTTCATGTTTTCGGTTTTAGACATTTGCATGAACAAATCGTTATAAGGAGTCTCAAAATTCGTTACAACCAAATTGAAGAAAATTCGTTACAAGAAATGTAGTCAAACCCGTTGCGCAGAAAGATTATCTTTGCTCGTACTTGACCTGTTTTGTTTATGTTTAAGTATAGTTCTGTATACAATTTTCAAATCGCTACAGCGATGTTAAAAGCGCGTTATAACGTGTTTAGGGAATTTTGGTGTACTGCGTTATGTTTTGGTGTTATCCAACTTCATGTTTTCCCTGTTTTGGGTACTTGCATGAACAAACCGTTACAATTAATCTCAAAATTCGGTACAACCAAATTTAAGAAAATTCGTTATAAGAAATTTAGTCAAACTCGTTGCGCAGAAAGATTATTTTCTTTGCTTGTACTTGTCGTATTTTGTTTATGTTTAGTATAGATTTGTATAAAATTTTCAAATCGATACAGCGATGTCAGAAGCGCGTTATAACGTATTTAGGAAATTTTGGTGTACTGCGTTATGTTTTAGTGTTACCCAACTTCATGTTTTCCCTGTTTTAGGTACTCGCATGAACAAATCGTTATTATGAATCTCAAAATTCGTTACTACCAAATTTAAGAAAATTCGTTATAAGAAATTTAGTCAAACTCGTTGCGCAGAAAGATTATCTTTGCTCGTACTTGACCTGTTTTGTTTATGTTTAAGTATAGTTCTGTATACAATTTTCAAATCGTTACAGCGATGTGCGAAGCGCGTTATAACGTGTTTAGGAATGTCTGATGTACTGCATAATGTTTTGGTATTACCCAACTTCATGTTTTCCCTGTTTTAGATACTTGCATGGACAAATCGTTATAAGGAGTCTTAAAATTCGTTACTTTGCTCATACTTGACCTGTTTTGTTCTTGTTTAGTACAGACCTATATAAAATTTTAAAATCTTTACAGCGATGTGCGAAGCTCGTTATAACGTGTTTAGGAAAGTCAAGTGTACTGCGTTATGTTTTGGTGTTATCTAACGTCATGTTTTCCCTGTTTTAGGTACCTACTTGCATGAACAAATCGTTACAAGAGTCTCAAAATTCGTTACAACCAAATTTAAGAAAATTCGTTATAAGAAATTTAGTCAAACTCGTTGCGCAGAAAGATTTGTGGTTGTTATAACGAATTTTGCATATAATCGCATGTAGTTTTCATGTCTTCATATTTATTTCGTGTTGTAATGAGCATTACAAGTAAAAAAATAAATAAACTTATGTTTTGCATATTATTTTTTATAAACGTCTTGTATGTTTTAGATGTTCATAAACAGGTGATTTTCGTTTTAGGAATACGGATATTGAAACTATAATATTAAGTTTTGCTTAATCATGGCTAGTTGGCATAACTAATTATTTTTTAAATTCAATTGTTTATGTGGCGCCAAAGCATAAGAACTCCTTGGCAACCAAGACATGACACCAGCAATTCGAAATCCAATCTAAAATTTATTCCAGTTCGGGGTCAACTCCGGATTATAAGAAACCACTTTTTTGCTACAATAACTTTTATGATTTAAAAACACGCGAATAAATTTGCAATAATTTAGGATTTTTATGTTTACCAACAAAATCCCTGGTAGCTTTATTTTTATTTCCCGATTTGTGCAGAAATATCCATAAAGTTGAATTAAATTCTTGTATGTATTGGTCCTTTGGGGTTATGCCCCTTAAAACAAAAACCGAATTCCAATGCGAGTCGTCTGGTGTGGGGGGAAAAACTTCGAAATTAGTCATAGACAGTAATTCGTCGGTGAGCAGAGAAGCTGTAATTTACGAGCCCATTAACATATCGCCAATTTGCTAACCACTACGGCAAATGTTTGTAAATTAACATTCATGTCCCCCTTAAGGACAATATTGGCTCCACATTCTCCATCTAGTTAACTATAATTACTGCGAACGTAATTACTGGCGCTTATTTCACGTGGCCTAAAATTCGGACGGTCTCCGGCCGAGAGAGACGTAAAAATTCCGCTCGTTTCGCGCACGTCCTTCCTTTTCTGTTAAGTGTAACAATGCGAAGTTGTTTTTCTATAAATGTCCCACTTGAAGTAGAGTGAGTGCTCGTCGGTACTCACTGCCTACCCACCCACGTCCCAACTTGGCGAGTTCTCGTTAGAAAAATCCAACGGATGAAAAATAACAATAATATCCGGGAATTTGGATCGGATTTATCGAGTGGCCTTTAAAGAACACACGCAACTAATCTTTATTCGAATCGAGCTGTCAGATTTCATGCCGTCTGTCACCATATTTGGAGAATCGAGCGTTTTTATGAGTGTTTATGTTGTCATTCCAGATGTTCCGTGTTATTTATGTTAAGTGCTGATACATTATTCTCACACTAATTTGAAAATTTATTTCTCGATATTAAAATAAAGATATTCGGGGACATTTTAATTGGAGGAAAACATTTTCGGGTGTGGGAATAATAATATTTGACACTCTGTACTATAATTTACGTAGATATTCCGAATTCACGTGTAAATATTACAATAAAGAAATAAAATGTCAGTAAAAGGTACCTCAAGAACTCAACAAAAAATAATAAATAGAAAACAGTAAACAGAAAAATCACCGAAAAAATAAATAGCCATTATATGTATTACATGGATATGAAAAAATCCCCAAAACAAAGGTATAGGAGAGTATATAAACGGCGGTGAAAAAATTTGGAAAAACGTGAACGTGTAAACACAAAAATAGTACATAAGAAATGTAAACATAATAGTAATGGGAAAAACTTACTAAAACAAAAACAATCAGAAATAAGCCAACGAAAATGTCACTGGATAAACGTAAAACGTATTTAAAGTTTTCAGTAAATATACCTACTTGAAATAGGTTAACAAGGAACAATTAGAAAAGTTAACAGAATATCCGCATGAATAAAATCACTACAACAAAAGCGATCGGAAATAAACCATGCTTAAAAGTCACTGGATAAAAGTCTATAGCACGCACTTGAATTTTCAGTAAATATAGTCATCGAAAAAATCACCTGAAGAATAGTCACTTGAAATAAGTTAACAGGAAAAATTGAAAATAATAACAGGATACTCGCTACAATGAAATCACTACAACAACAGCAATCGGAAATTAAGCCAAACGAAAAAATCACTGAGAAAAACCATAAGACGTCGTCAACACGAAGTAAATAAAAAACATTTGTTTAAAATGTTAGCAAAATGGTTACCGGAAACAAATCACCCAAATAAAGCCAACGGAAATACCATAACAGAATATTCGCTAGAATAAAATCACTGCAACAAAAGCGATCGGAAATAAACAAAGCTTAAAAGTCACTGGATAAAAGTCTATAGCACGCACTTGAATTTTCAGTAAATATACCCATCGAAAAAATCACCTGAATAGTAGTCACTTGAAATAAGTTAACAGGAACGCATTGAAAATATTAACAGGATACTCGGTACAATGCAATCACTACAAAAACAGCAATCGGAAATTAAGCCAAAAGAAAAAATCACTGGAGAAAAACGAACAGAAAAACATAAGACGTCGTCAATACGAAGTAAATAAAAAACATTTGTTTAAAATGTTATCACAATGGTCACCGGAAACAAATCACCCAAATAAAAGTCAACCGAAATAAGTTAACAGAATATTCGCTATTATAAAATCACTACAACAAAAGCGATCGGAAATAAACCAAGCTTAAAAGTCACTGGATAAAAGTCTATAGAAAGCACATGAATTTTCAGTAAATATAATCATCGAAAAAATCACCTGAAGAATAGTCACTTGAAATAAGTTAACAGGAAAGCATTGAAAATATTAACAGGATACTCGCTACAATGCAATCACTACAAAAACAGCGATCGGAAATTAAGCCAAACGAAACAATCACTGGAAAAAACAGACAGAAAAAACATAAGTCGTCGTCAATACGAAGTAAATAAAAAACATTTGTTTAAACAAATCGCCCAAATAAAAGTCAACGGAAATAAGTTAACAGAATATTCGCTAGAATACAACCACTACAACAAAAGCTATCGGAAATAAACCAAGCGGAAAAGTCACTGGATAAAAGTCTATAAAACGCATTGGAATTTTCAGTAAATATAGTCATCGAAAAAATCACCTGAACAGTAGTCACTTGAAATAAGTTAAGAAAGCATTGCAAATATTAACAGAATACTCGCTACAACGCAATCACTACTACAGCGATCGGAAATTAAGCCAAACGAAAAAATCACTGGAGAAAAACAGACAGAAAAAACATAAGCCGTCAATATGAAGTAAATAAAAAACATTTGTTTAAAATGTTAGCAAAATAGTCACCGGAAACAAATCACCCAAATGAAAGTCAACGGAAATAAGTTAACAGAATATTCTCTAGAATAAAATCACTACAACAAAAGCGATCGGAAATAAACCAAGCGGAAAAGTCACTGGATAAAAATCTACAAAACGCGCTGGAATTTTCAGTAAATACAGTCATCGAAAAAATCACCTGAAGAATAGTCACTTGAAATAAGTTAACAGGAAAGCATTGAAAATATTAACAGAATACTCCCTACAATATAATCGCTACAACAACGGCGATCGAAATTAGGCCAAACGAAAAAATCACTGGAGAAAAACAGACAGAAAAAACGTAAGACATCGTCAATACGAAGTAAATACAAAACATTTGTTTAAAATGTAAACAAAACCGTCACCGGAAACAAATCACCCAAATAAAAGTCAACGCAAATAAGTTAACAGAATATTCGCTAGAATAAAATCACTACAACAAAAGCTATCGGAAATAAAACAAGCGGAAAAGTCACTGGATAAAAGCCTATATAACGCACTGGAATTTTCAGTACATATAGTCATAGCAAAAATCACAATAGTGAACAATAGTCACTTGAAATCAGTTAACAGGAAAGCATTAAAAATTTTAACGGAATACTCCATACAATACAATCACCACAACTAAAGCGATTGAAAATTAAGCCAAACGTAAAAATCACTGGAGAAAAACAGGCAAAAAGAACATAAAAAGTCGTCAAGATGGAGTAAACAAACATTTGTTTAAAATGTCAGCAAGATAGTCACCGGAAGGAAATCACCCACATAAATGCCACCGGAAATAAGACAGAAAAGCATTAGAATAAAATCAAAAAAACAACAGCAATCGAGAATAAGACGAAAGAAAAAATCACTGGATAAAAGCATATAAAACAAAAAAACATAAGACGTGTTGTATCGCAGTGAATAGATAATGTCAGCAAGATAGTCACCGGAAGGAAATCACCCGAATAAAAGTAGACAGAAATAAGTGAACAGAATATTCGCTAAAATAAAATCACTACAACAAAAGCAATCGGAAATAAGCCAAAAAAAAAAGTCACTGAAGAAAAGCCAACAGAAAAAACATAAAACGACGTCAAGACGAAATCAACATAAAACATTTGTTAAAACATGTAAGCAAGATAGTTACCGGAAACAAATCATCTGAAGAAACAAGTTTACATAAAACCATTAGAAATGTTAACAGAATATTCCCTAGAACAAAATCACAACAACAAAAGCAATCGGGAATAAGACAAACGAAAAAATTACTGGTTAAAAGCCCACAAATGAAAAAAAACAAGAGACACAATAAATAGAAAATGTCAGCAAGATAGCCACCGGAAGGAAGTCACCCGAATAAAAATCAACCGAAATAAGTTAACACAATATTCGCTACAACAAAAGTAATAGGAAATAAGCCAAAAGAAAAAATCACTGAAGAAAAGCCAACAGAAACAAGAAGAAAACATGTAAGAAAGATAGTCACTGGAAAAAAATCACGTGGATAAAAATCACGTGGATAAAAATCACCGGAAAAAAATTAACGGAAAAGCATTAGAAATGTTAATATAATACTCACTATAATAAAATGAACATAACAAAAGCGATCGGAAATAAACCAAACGAAGAAGTCACTAGAGAAAAACAGACAGTAAAAACATGAAACATCGTCCAGACTAAGTAAATAGGAAACATCGCTTAATAATAGCAAGATAGTCACCGGAAACAAATCACCCTAACTAAAGTCACTGGAAACAGGTTAACAGGAAAATACTGGCTGCAAATGAGTAAATAAAAAAATGCATTAGAAGTCAATTCGATATTATGGAAACAATCACCTGCACAAAAATCATCGGAAATAAGTGAATGGAAAAATTAACCATCGGCAGTAAGTGACCGGAAAGTCACTATAAAACAGTCACTGTCACATATGAACAAAATCCACTGGAATAAAGTTGGAACACAAAAGCAAAATATTCGTCAGAATTAACCAAACAGAAACAATTTCATGAGAAAGTAAATATAATAGTTAATGGGGAAAGTGAACGGAAAAAATCCATTGCAGAAAAAAAAGCAGTGGAACAGTAATCGCAGAAAAGCCCACCAGAAAAACGGTCATCGAATAAAAGTGAACATAAACACATTCCAGAAAGTCAGGTCAGCAGAATATTCACTGGAAAAAGTTACTTCCCAAAAGGTATCATAAATGATTGAACAGAAGTACTAACTAGAGAAACATAAACATCATTGGAAAAATCAACAAAAATCACCAGAGAGGCAACGTAAATAGGTGAACAGAGAAATCGCCGAAAAACTCTTCAGAAGTTAGCAGAAAAAGTCACCGATCGAGTCACTAAAAAAATTAAGACAGAAGTTACCCGAAAAGCAGGATTCAATATTTAATTATTGTTTTGTATTTACTGTGACGGACTCATCGATCCCAAAGGGTTTGCCAGCAATACTTTGCAAAACACTAAGTCTTAACCTAACCTCAATTCAAATTAATCTAATCCCAGCTGAATTTCAGCTTCCACGTGCTGTTTTTCCTGGAACTTTTATTTCTGTGTTATGGTACATACATATACTTCCTTGATGAATTTTGTTTTCCGCTACGATTTCTTAAAATGTAATTCTAAATATTAATGAAATTGCAGATGCTACCTTATGCTCTTTAATGTGGAGGCCTTGAAGGGCATTCCCGAGTTATTTGATATTTTATATTTCAAAGCGAATTCTATGCTGATTTCTGTAGAAGTCGGTTAAGCGAATCGGAAATTCCAATATCAGCAGCGAAAGCAAGACTTCCTTTTCACAGTGTAATTAAACGCAATACCCACATACAACGGCCGTTAATTTATTTCGCATGCTTTTAGATGATTGCGTTTGATAAAATAAGTACATGTAGGTGGTATGTTTAGAGAAGTAAGTAAGCAACGCTTCAAGAGCTCAACAGTGTTTTATTAGAGGAGCGAGTGCGTATGGATCGTGGGCATAATCTTTATTTTTAAAAACGGAAATTACGTGACGAGAAACTTTTTTTATAAACACTCTTCCCACGAGAAAAATCGTAAACTAGTTTATGTCAAAATTCTTCATACACGCGGGCCCACGTTTCCAAACAATGAAGGATATCGCAAGCATCCTTGGATAAAATCCAAGCAATATAACTTACAGCACCCCGCATTTTTTTCACCTAAACGGTTCCTTTTGGTGCGCAAAACGGATTTGCGTCGTAACTCATTTAAAAATTGAGGAAGACTCATCTATTTTCGCGCTACATGTCCCAATTCACCAAGTGTTGGGTTTCCTGTTTCTTGTTTTTTTGTGGAAAAATCGCATCTGTTGAGGCAGGAGCGGTTGCACGCACGCTAAAATATTCAAATCGCAGCTCGTTGTAAATCAACGCAGGGATAAACGCGGGGTATTTTTATCCGTAAACATTATTTTTGGACGGTAGCATAAACTGACACGTTCTTTACCAATAGAATCCGCGAACCCAAATAAATAAGGCGCTAAGAATAGCGCAACCACTGACCTATAGACGGATGTTCTTAGGTTTATTTATGAATGGGACTCGGAAAATTCTTCTCTTTATTACTTTTTATGATCTGCTGCTAATTTTGGGCTCAGAAGTGTTTAGGATCAATGATCACTTAATTTTTCAGTGGTTAAATATTTGCTTAACTTTGAGCCTTTCTTAGAAACTTCGCAAAGAACATAACATTCTTTCTGCCTTGGAATTGGTCCCACTATAGTTTGTGTCCAGGATTTGCAGTTTACAATGTGTATTAGTTGCCGTTAATATATAACAAAAATATCTTTAATCTAATGTACACAGATAACAGTATATACTTATACAATAATGCAGCAGTGTCATGCTTGTACAAGCTTATTGGTTCAATGAATAACATGCAAATACAAACAAATACCTGCCGATAAAATTATTGAGCAATAAATAGTTGCTCAAAATGTCCATTTACAAAATGAGAGATACATGGTGTTCAAATACTAATGTCTAGTCATATAATTTTTAAGTAATGAAGAGTTTTCACAAAATAAAATTATAACGGAAAAATAGTGCTCACATCAACATGCAAGGTTATGAAATTGTTGTTGGGGTGTAAGTACTTAATCATATAATTAATCAAAGATGAATAGTGCCCCGATAAAGAGTATCTTCTCATAGCATAATCACAGAATAATAGAATGGATAACAACAACTAATCACCAAATAATAAAACCCATTGTTATGTAACACTACACCGTTATACAACAATTCAGAAATGAATAGTGTCCAGATAGCACTATTTACTCAATAGTTGAATGGTATAGTGTCTACGTAATAGCAACTATTTATAAAATAATCAAGAAATGAATAGTGCCCAACTACCTACAAAACAGTTGAGAAAGAAGAATCTCTAATCAAAGTAAACATTTAATAAATGCATAGTGTCTACGTAACAGCAACTATTTACAAAATAATCAAGAAATAAATAATGTCCACACAGTTATAAGTAGTAATAGTATGTGTACACAAAAATTCAGAAATAAATAGTGTCCAGACAGCACTAT
>JABXWE010013742.1:0-19554 GCA_014611495.1 Limonius californicus
AAAAACAGATGAAAACAAGGTGTTTTCATATAAGTGTAATAAAAAAAGTCTTTCAAGTGACCACGGCAAGTTAACTGATCGTCAGTAATCAAACTTGCCATGAGATTTGCTCCGCCTCCGTGAGCCCTCTCTTGTAAATAAGGCCGTACCCAACAGTTTTTTCGCTTGCGCTTCTTTTTACCCAAAATAACGAAAGCTGCTGCAGCTATTATTACTTAAACTAAAATGTATGTCCGAAATTTTATTCTTCTGTGTAGACACCCGGTTTACGATTGTTGCGACACGTTTCATGAAACAAGAACTTCCTTAAAAAAAACTTAAAAACTGTTTCGTGTGTGTGTACACGCGGTTTCCTATATCTGCAACATGTTCCTTATGACAAGAAACATAGTTCGACAAAAGTTGACATTGTTGTCGCCGCTTGTTGCCTCTGTCTGGACGCCGCTTAACAGTTGGATATTTGAGTGGTCGAAATCTTATCTTAATAAATTGAGCTTCACATACGATGAGTTGCAACTTCAGTTAGTAGTGAAAATGAAGAAAGGGCAACAGTTTTTTACGGTCCAAATCGTTTTTGTTAGACCGAAACGAACCGATGAGAAATGAGACTTCAGCTGGCTCACGGGGGGTGTGGTTCACGGAAAATGCGTACAGGAAGAAAGTTTTGACAGGGTAAATCAAAATAAGTGAATGCCATCCTTTCAAGCTACAGCTAAATGGAGATCGTTGTGAAAGGGCTGAGTACCAGCGGCTTACGGGGAATCAAACTTACCTTATTGTGCTGCTTCTTGAATACTTGTTACACAATACACGCAAAAGGGAAAATACACAGAAGTAACAAGTTGTAATGAATTTTGATTAATGGTTATAAATACACACAACCAAACTGATATGGAATCACGCAGTAGGTATTTCTTACTAATAATAAGAAATTTATGAAAACTTGTTGTGCAGATTAGAGATACAAGTTTTTGTTGGAAAGAAATTATTAATTGATAAAAGTTGATCACGTGCACATTGAAAAATTTTGTTATTTGTGTCCAGTTGTTAAATCGAAGTGTCAGAGTAAATTGAACTTTGTGTCAAAAAAGGTAATATGCCCTACCTAGGTTTGTCGGATGTTCAGAGGGGAAGAATTGTTGCTCTTGTTAAGCAGGGAATGTCACAAGGCAGCAACGGTGGGCGTCTCGCAGGGTGTTGTTTCAAAAACCCACGCAAGATTTTTAGAATTGGAAACGCTCAAGAACAGGTCTAGACAAATTCGCCGCAGAGTAACTAGTTATTGACAAGACCGGTTTTTAATTCAAATGCCGCAATGAGGAACAGCCCAAGGCTAAGGAGGAACTGGCACCTCCGGAAGGCTTAGCTTTTCTACCTTACAGTAAAGGCCTACTGATAAGGCATTGGGCATGTTCTTAGAAGGTACAGCATAAAGGCAGTCTTTAGGACTAAGGAAACTTTAGGAAACGGTTTCAGATCCGCAAAGGATCATATATCAAATTTAAAATTAGCCGGGATCTACAATATCCCTTGCTCTTGTGATTCAAACTACATCGGATAAACTGGTCGTTCCATTGAGTTAAGATTGCGAGAGCACAGAGGTGATTGCAAACACAAACGCATCACAAAATCTGCGGTGGCTGAACATACTAGTTTAACTGGGCATAAGATGAACTTTGACAATGCTCGGGTATTCGCCAGAGTACCTCATTACTTCCCTCATATTGTACGTGAAGCAATTGAAATTGAGAAACAACCTAACAACATAAACAGGGAGGATGGTTTCAGACTCAGTAAAGCTTGGACTCCAGTAGTTTATCCTCTAAGGACTCCTAACCATCATTGATTACACGATCACACTCCACCGGATCCGTCTTTGCCCAACGGTGACAGCCAAACAGAACTTCGTCGTTCTGCCCGACTGCCCCAAAGAGGTTTAAATACCTCCGCTTCCCGGATTTGAGTTCAGTGTTCTATTCACTCTGAAGATGCAAGCTGCAATGTCTTGCGAAACCGTGGTTTGTATGGGTTCACAAGCAGCTAACAAGCATAAGCCGATTAAGTATTATTGTCCTGGCAAACAAAATACATTAAGATCAAATCAGGTTGATCCTCACCTGATCATGCTGGGTGTAGTTTCCAAATGACGACACGGTCTAAGCCGAAAGTAAATTGTAATGCTGACAGTTCGAGAAATCGCGAAAGCCTCAAAGAAAAAAATATCCTTTTTTCAGATGAAATCAGAATTGGTTTGAGATCAGATGACCGTCGAATTCGGGTTTTAAGAGGTCGAGGCAGACAAGCTCGACTGCAAACTGCCATATCTGTTCCATAATATAAAGGAGGAACTGTAATGTTTTGGGGGGTATTATGATGGGAGAAAAAACTCCTTTGAGTCCCTTACGGCAACGTTTAACGGGTCGCCGGTATGTCGATTTGGTGCTAGCAGTTAGGCTGTCGAGAGGTGCTATGGGAAATATTTTTATTTTCATGCATGCTAATGACCCTTCACATACCAGCAGAATTACCACAGACTTTCTGAAAACAGAAGTTGTCACTGTTCTGAGATAACCTGCCTGGTCACCTGATACTAATCACATTGATCATGTGTGGGACTTCATTAAAAGAACCCGCTCTAGAGGAATGGACAAACTTACCTCAAGAACAACTTGACAATTTTATTAGAAGCGTTCCTCGTCGGATTGAAGATTGCATTAGGGCTAGAGGTGGCAACACTGACTATTAGAGTGAAGAACAAGTTTTTATTTTTCTTTATTCAATCATTCCTATTCTTTAATTTTTATATTTTTAGTGCGTTTTTGTTAATTTCAAGCATTTGTTACATTTTTTTATTGTTAATAATTAAACTGGTTTAGTATAAAGTGCCTTTCTTTTTCCATTAACAAAATTTCAGTAGTACTTAACAAAATCGGAAATATTGGGTGATTCCATATAAGTTTGGGTGTGTATATATTAAACCAAATATGAAATTGTTGATACAATTACAAACAAGAAATAGTATATTAAAGTATAAGTGGATATTAAGGTCTTTAAAACACGCGCGATTTTCCGAGCACCACGGCGCAGCCGGAGTGCTCGAAATAGAGCAAGTGTTTTAAAGACCAGTTATCCACGAATACTTTACGCTATTTTTTTTATTGGTACACTTTGAAATCATAAATACTGGTATTATTACTACAAAAAATGGAAATAAGAGCTAAGAATGTAAAATGGTTGAATCGTGATGTGACATCAGATACCTTTCGTTGTCATGGAAATGAGAAAAACAAAAATTAATTTGCAATCTGTCACATAGGATTAATTGTTGTCACTACAGTTGTTACTGGTTGTACATATATTGTTTTAAAATGAGTTCTAACATTGATTATTCAAATGGAAAAGCAAAATCGCGGTTAATACCGCAAAAATCGGAAAACGCTTATAAAAAAGAATACGACAAGTTCATCAAATGGATGGAAGAGCAAAAGGTAACAGATACAGATGAACGAGTTGTGCTTGCTTACCTTCAGAAAATGTCTGAGCAGTTTCTCGGGTTGTCGATGTTGCCATGGTAACTTTAAAACACGCGCGTTTTTAAAACTTGGATTTAAACACTCTGAGGCGTACTTTAAATAAGCAAAATGGGGTACCAATAAAAAAAAGAAATATTTAAATCAGAATAAGAGTCGGCCCTGTTATAGATTATGTTTAAACAAAGAGCTTCGTGACGTCTGCATTTGATGCCTCGCCACTACTGGCTACGATATTTACGGTAATATGAAAAAAAAAGGAACTGCGTAGCCAATAACACAGTGGAGTTCACAAAACGAGTACAGTTAATTGTTGAACTATTAAACAATTAACTACTGAAGGCTGGGTTGCTTTACAAAAATCATTCTACTTTCATTTTCCACATTTCGAAGCACTTAAAAAAAAAGGAAATTATTGCGGATAGTTTTCACTAATAACGGCAATGCATGGATAATTTTTATCTTAGTTCAGCGAAAAAATTGAAGAAGCACTAGCAGGTTAGGTAGCAGGGTTATCTTTTTATTTCCTTGTTTGACGGGACGCCTCTGGGCGAATGAAAGTGTATTGACGGCAGCTCAAACGAAGGATGTGGATTGCACCATGTGGCGTAATTAAGATTTTCGGTAAAACGGTAAAAACGTAAACGATAGGACTTTAATTAAATTACAGGTCAGTTTCAACCCCCGAATTCTAATGCATAACTTGTGATCATACCAAGAGTCAGAAGATTACCGTTCCCCTTAAAAAATAGCAAATCAGCCTGCACGGCTTAGATTTTACAAACGGACTGCGAAATGTAAAAGTATTGAAAACCTTAAAAATATATCGTAAGGTGAGCGCCAGGTAGCTTCCACCATCGTTGATAGAAATATGCACGTTGCATCGTTTGCAAATCGCTTCTTCTTTACTGTAGCAATATGAGAGAGAAGGGAATGAACCTTTTGACTCAATTGTGACAACTAATAAAACCTGGGTACATTATTTTACTTCCGAGTCAAAACGTAAGCATGCAATGATGTTCAACACCTCTCCAAAGCCAAAGAAACCAAAAACTGTATTGTCAGTTGGTAAAGTTGGCATCATGTTTTTTTGGGATTTTCAAGGGGTTTTTTAATTTCTTTACAGAACGTCGTACAATTAATGTAGGATAAAGTTAACTAGGCGGTCAGGAACAAATGTTTGAGCTTGCTTCCTACAATTTTTATTTGTTTGGTTACAGCACCCCTTTAAAAAAACATTTTTGATTAAATTTGAATACTCCTCCTACTATATATCATGTTATTTAAAGTTCAGATGAGAATTCTTTTTCCAAACAAGAAATCGATACAATTATTAGAAGCTATAGTATTGTAATAGATTTAGTGTTGGGTGTTATTAGCTCGCGGATTTTATCTGTCTATTTTTATACCAGAATGAGCTGCATGCAGGATCTATAATCAAACAACACTATAATAAACTAAACAGTTCTGTATTGTATGTATGTATAACGACAAACAAGAAATCAACAAGCACAACTTTTTGATCAGTAAGTTGAAACTGAGAAAGTTTGAGCAAGCTGGCCTACATTTATGCGATACTCAATTTTTACGTATAATGTTTATATTGTCTGTCTAGCCAACCCTTATTTTAAGCAACAACGAGTCTGACCTTGACTTAAGAAACAACTATTAATTCAGCTCGTATAATAAAATATTAAATAAAAATACTTTTAATTCCGATTCCAAAAATATATAGTTTGTAGAGTGCACAATTGATAAGAAACACGCTATGAGGCTGGATAAATTAAAAATACCTGACTAAAAGTGAATTTATGAATACCTTAATTTATTTTACTTTCTACTAATTAGACACCAACAATTGTATTAATGGTGAGTTGTATTTTAACTGAAGGAGATCTAGGGCGGGGTTTTCCAAGCATCTCTAAACACTACAGTCATCATTGACTTATTGTACCCCTTACTATGAATTTTGCCTGTATGGAGTAGTTCCAATTCCAGTAGTGATATTTAACGTGTCCCACATCGCAGTGGCACGGGACCTACAGCTTTACTTAGAATATGCATTGCGGTTTCTGGTGGTACATGTGGGGCCTCCATCATTTCCTAATCCTGTTGAGGTAATCCTTGACAGTCGCATGTCTTGTTAGTAAATCTGTAAGGATTCGCAGCTTTGTTCTGCATAAGCAGTTATGTGGCTCCGTTTGTGCAAGGTCTGTTACTAAATGCTTTGCTTTAGATTAACTCTGGTCTGTGGATCCAGTAAATTTTATGTTTTATGCAGATCCATTCGCTGATAAAGCTATGAATTGCATTTTTTGATACTCCCAATGCAGGTTCAAGATCGTAGTATGGTCTTGTTTATCCCTGTCTTGCGAGTTCATCCGCTTTTGATTACCTTCGATCCCGCAGTGGCCCGGAACCCAGAGCAGTCTCACAATGTTCTGCCCTGTCAGGTCATTGAGTTCTTCGTAGCAGTCCCAGACCAGTTGGGATGATGCTTTGAAGCTTGAGAATGCTTTTAGGGCCTCCTGGCTTTCTTATAGAATATAGATACAACTGAATGCGTAGGTCCCTCTATTATTTTCTCGCGCACATTGTAGTATCGCGTATGTTTCTGTTTGGAAAATGGATGCGTACCTGCCAAGTGGCAGGTTTCCTGGAGGAAAGTCCTGTCCAGGTGCTCCTCATTCTATTCGATCCTGAATTAATACCTCGAAAAGTGTAGGTGTTAGGTGTTTTGACGTCATATGGTCCGTTTTCATGTCAAACATGGGACCTCTAATGCTGTCAATTAACCTCTTGTGCTCTGTCGTTGTACTATTAGCTCTGCAATCTATATAGGCTTAATCTAGCCTTGGGAGGAAGGTCGCAGAGGGCATTGTAGCGTTGAGCGTTGTTCTCATTGTCCCCATGATGCCTAGACAGGCAAGTTTTTGAATCTATATTGGTCTTAGTTTGGATGTTCCCTGCTCGACCTTAGGCCATCACATCAAAGCTGCGTATCTGTCCCTGGTCTGACTACTCTGGTGTTATAGCCTGTACACTATGTTGTAACGGGTTAAAATGGTGAACAGTGGTTAGTTAGTGTTAATTACCAATTACACGAGGGTCAATATTTTGCGAGAAATATGGTGTGAACAAATATCTGGCCTGTAGTCGTAAACCGGAAAAGTTCTAGAACATTCGGCCCCTCCAAACAAGAGTGGGGTGGCGCGCATGTCTGACGAGTAAAATGGCCGGTATAAAACCCCAAGCGCGGCCAATTCAAATTGACTTCTCTTTGATACCTGTCACTTATTGACTTGTATCCTTGAGTCAATCTTATTCCAGACTTTATTCCTCAACCTTGCTTCTAAGATCAGTCTTAGAAGATCCTGTTGTTTGAATATCCGTTCCTGAAATAACCGCCGTTGTAATAACCGTTAATTAATGCCGTTTATTTACCCGAAAGTGTATTTAGTATTTTCCAGCGTTTCCGTCGCTGTTGTGTTAGCGAATTTAATAGTTTTGGTTTTACATTTACAGATCCCGACGCTGGGTTATCCAGCGGGGTTCGCCAGTTGACCGCCGTTGCTGAATTTGTCAGTTTTACCGCCGTTCAGAAGCCGTTTAGTTTCTAGCACGTTTTGAGAATGAAGTTGTTAAGTATAATTATTTAATCTGCTTTGCTCGTTCATTTGAGTGTCCCGTTGGTCCGTTTTCCCTGTTACTGACATTTTTACCGTCGGGTGTGTCGGTGTTATAAATTTCTGTCTGGAAATATTAATGCTTGGCGAGTTGGTGTCCGAATCAACGACGTAAACAAGAATTAATAATTCCTGTTATTTGCTATTGTGGAGCACCCTGTACAGGATTCGCCGTAAGACGTGGAGTAATTTCACGTTACGGAGAATTTCTGTAGATTCCGCTTGCACACTTGAATTGAGTTTTGGAGAAATTTCGAAACAGTTCAAGGTTATAGGTACCCGACACCTGCAGATTCCGTCGCGGAGTAATTTTCGTGCAGATCTGCAGTGTTACAATAATCCCAATCTTGTTGCCTTAAGCTGGAGGAATTTCAGTAGGGTTAATTGGATTGTAATTTCCGTGTACCCCGTATATTGTATATTCACGATAAAATTGGATTTTTTACGTGTTTATACTCTTGTCGCAGTCAAACATAATTCAAAGTTCTGACCTGGTTAGTTTTGCCCAGCAAAGCTAGATTGTTTTCTGTATGAATCAACAGCACTTTTAAAACCGCGTATTTTAGTTGCATTAAAGATTCCAGAATTCCTAGAAAGAAAAGGAATCCTGTGTGAATTATTTACTACCGTAAAATTTAAAGTCAAATACATACAGATTGTTTATTCTGTGGCAGTCACCTGTAGAAAGAACACAGGTTTAACTACGCAAATGAATTTATCACTGTTGCACTGTTTTTGCTTGTATTTTCAGTTTGTTGAGGGCAATTAAATTGCACGTGAAGTTATAACCTGGAAAGTTTACACAACACTTTCCCGACTCCCGAATCCCGTATTATCCGATTGCAAGGAAGTTATACTCTTTAAATAATAATTATTTGGTTTATTTTGAAACTTTAGGTCCGACCAGACGGCAGACATCTTGTGGTACGAAAAGCCGTTACACCTACCGTACCGTACCGTACGGTAAGTACCATTATATTTTGGTGTGATATAGTAATTTGTGTCTTCAATAATTGTTTTTAGGTACCATTTGGGCACCACTTTAACGATTTATTTTATTATTCTGATACATATTTAACACTTGAATAAACTGCAGGAAAATAAGTACAGAATGAGTAATTTACGTGTCATTTTGCTTCTAGTTAATACGCTTTTGTTCGTATAAAAATTGTTCAATAGTTCGTGATAGCAGGTGATATAACGATGTAATAATTTAATACAGCATATATTTAAATAAGGGCCAACATTATATAGGGTAATATATAGAAATATTACTGTACATTTTATTTATTAAAGTGATTTTTGTCACTAATAATAATAATAATAATAGTCTTTTGACCTTGAAGCTATTTTTGGACAATGATTAATCGAATCTAATATAGATTTAAGGTCTAACGTGGTCAACTGATAAGTGATCCATAGATTGATTGGTTTGGCTAAATGAATATTTAAATCAGCTGTTAAATTATATATTTATAAGATAAGCCTTAGTCCTAACATAAAAAAAGGCACTAGTACTAGATGGTGGAACATGTTCCTCATGTTTATTGCAGAGTTTGTGGTTTTTGGTGGCTTCTCTGTTTCTGAAGTTTTTGTAGCTCCTGGTGGTCCTATCGGCCCTGGTCTTCCCATGGGACCTTAAAGTAAATAAACACACTATGAAAAACAAGAAAAAATTTGTTTATGTAGTTGGAATTAAAGTAAATGGGAATAGAAACTGAAGAAATTGTTATTTGATTGAAAGCTTGAAAAAGTAATGATGTACTTGGGGAATATAGATTTGACCTGGACTTTTTAAATCCGGCTCATACTAACGAACTGTATTCGGATATGCTCAAGACACTTATGTAATCAGTCGATACCAGAGCTTATGTTTTGTTTGTGTAAATAATGACAGTTATGTCGAACAAGTCTACAAGGATTTTATCCAGTTTATCGTAAAATTTTTATGTGTTGACCCGTTACAGCAGTCAATGAAAATTGAATGTGCGCGAGTTCATGATCTTATTCGGGAAAATGGCGTTGATGTTATCATTCACGAAAAATTAGAAGTTAATTTAACAAAGTTAACACGTGAAGTTCGTCTGGATTGCTCACATTAGAAGTTGAACAGTCGTTAGATTCATTTTATTACTTTAATTCGTAAATAGCGCATTTTGCGATTGTCACCGCATTTGTATGCTATCATTGACAGGCTCTGGGTAAAACGGATATTACTCGTTTTAGAGGCTTTATTTCAAGAAATGGTCTCGAGAGTAGTATGCACGGTCGTTTTCTCGAAATTGGCACAGACGGACTTGTCCTCGCTGAGTCCTAGTTGATCGTTTGTAAGTACAAACGTATTTGCGCTCGGTAAAAATAGGGTGGGGTCCAAGTTGCTCTTATACATTTAATGTGTACCGGGTTTTTAGTAACAAAACTCGACAATTAAGCTGGATAGTGTGTATACAAAAGTCAATAATTTATTGGAGAATGCCGTGTGATTTCTCTTATAGTTTGATACGAATAAAATTAACTTGATTGCCTTTTTTAACGGTTCTCGATTTATTGTTCCATTAAGAACTGTGTTCCAGAGATAATTATTTTTAGCGGTTAAAACATCCAGTTTCGCCAGTATTTTCCTCATTATTCTGAAGGATACCTTGATTGCACAATCTGATGAAATATTGTGCAACCTGACGCCATCATCCTTTCTCCCTGTGCTAACAGACCAGCCCGTTTCATCAGTTTGTTGCGGTCTAACGAAAACAAATATTTTGTACGAATCGTTACAGTAGGCAGTGGACGAATTTTGGATGCACCACTACATCTCAGAAAGTAAATAAGCTAGCATGGAATTGCGCATTTATAATTATCCGTCCTCAAAAATTTTAAAATTTCACCGTTAGCGGGCTACGTGATGGCTACTGTATTCTGCAAAATTCACGGTCTAATTCTGATAAATTTTATAGTTGCTTGGGAGACTACACATGCAAAGTATTACAGTCAACTTTTTATAAGAGCCTGTGAGAATTAAATGACGCTGATTATTGGGTAAAAGCATCATTATTCTCCATGATGATGTCCGCTCATACGTTGCCCTTTAATAAAAAAAACGCTGACAAAATCAGGACGAAAAGCGTTGCCTCACGCAACTTATATTCCATACTTATCACCCAACTTTCATATTTTAGACCCCTTAATGAGTACATGCGAGTCGACAAATTCAAGATGGGTAAGGTGATGATGGAAGAGGTGCAAATTTGGTTTCGCAGGCAACTAAAATCTTTTCTGTCGGTATTTGCAGTGTACCCCAACATTGAGATAAATGTGTATAAAGAAAGGGCATCTTTTTAAATAATACATTAAATTAATTAACCAATTGTTCTGTTATTACTGTATAATAAGTCTGTGTCAAATTTACATTTCCGTCGTAGAAGAAGCAATAAAAGCCAATGCACGAGGTTCATTTTGGATAGAAAACAATGCAATTATATCTAAAAATAGCAAGAAATGGAGAATAAATAAACGAAGAAAAAACAAAAGAAGTTTAAAAAACTTTTAGGGTGAAGAGAATGCGAGCAAAAAGCTCTCCGTAAAGAAATATCTCAGATTAGAAAGCAAATTGCACTTGCATGGCAGTTGTATTGGCACTTTTATTTATTGGTTGGTCTAACTAACCCATCCGTCCAGGATCTCCCTTTAGACCAGGAACGCCACCTGGGCCGCGTGGTCCTGGTAATCCAGGTAGACCAGCAAATCCTCGTTCCCCTTTTTGTCCATTTAAACCAGGAAGACCTGGAAAGCCCGTAAGACCTTTTGAGAACGGGCAATGGTCCTTAATGGTGTTGCAAATGGCATCCGCTTCTGCTGTCTGCGCATAAAAATATTAAAAAATTATTGTATTATAAATATTGTTCCCTTAGTCGGTGATAAGTTGTAATAAAAAAATGTATTATTAAAAAAGAAATCGTCCATGGAATTGGTATAAAGACTTGGCAGTAGTAGTAATTCCTTACATAACAATTCACTCTACAAATTGTTACCAGAATAACACATGCATCGATAGCGGATTAATTCTAAAAGTCATGGGTCATCAAAGTAGATTTAACCTTGCTGATAGATAAATGTAATTGAAGTAAATTTTGGTCTGCTTCCGCTTTTCAAAAGTGAAATAATGTTTTCATTTGCCCCCCTAAATTGTTACTTACAGCTTCATCACTATAATCGCCTCTCTTATATCTCCCATGAAGATCGTTTAATTCTTTCAAAATCTTTACAATCTCCGATTTAGTTTCTGCACTTTTCATTTCTTTCGAAAATGCATCTGCTAATTCCAATTTTGTCACCATGTCTCCTTGGAGGTCTCCCTTAAGGCGGCAATATAGGTAAAAACCGATACACAATTCTGCCGTAAGAATAAAAAACAATATCAACGTTATGTTACAGACAGAATACTTGGTAATCGGTGGTTCTTCACTTGTTTTCAACATGGTCGAAGAATTTGAATTGTTGAACTGTAAAATATTCTGGGCAATACTTTAAATGTCGATGGCGCGTAGACACTGTTTTTGTTACAACATTTAATGCTATATATATGTTTTTGTTTGATATCTTATCGAATTCTGCGTATATTTGAGAGGCGTCAAGGAAGTTACTGGAAATTTGGGATTTCGGAAAGATCACTTGATATAGGTGATTCAAATTAACTTTTCCCGCGCGCACACAATCAGCTGTTTTAGGTGAAATACAGTCTCAGTCGCCAGCAGGTTCTAAATAAATCGTTGCGCAGTGTAGTGATTTAGTGAATGTGTGTATTTGTTGTTTTATCACGCGTAGGAAAATAAATTGTAGGACTAAGTACTACGTACAGGACATTCAATATAGTATAAAATATGGTTTTACACGTTTGTGAAGATAAACCACCAAACAATATGCTTAAAACAACATACGACGAGTTATTTTTCAACTTAATGAAAGTCAGAATGATTCTATCTCGAATGGTTAAACGATCCTGGGGTCAATTATTTCAGTTACTTACGCCAAATATGTTCACTACTGCAACATTTCTAGCTCCTGCTTTTGGAAAATAATAAGCTAGGTTACGGCACCTTTTGCTTTTAGAATCGCAATTAAACACGCAAAACGTTTTGTCATTGCTTTCCTTCTTTGGGGGAAACTCCATCCTTCAAGTATTGACGTTTTAGTTGCTTAATAGTATATTATTATACGAGTTTCATAACGGGCTTATTGTAGCACGCGTGGGTTTGGGGCACGACGAGCGTAGCGAGGAGTGCTCCAATGGAACAAGTGCTACAATGCCCGTTATGAAACGAGTATAATATACTATTTTATCTACTTTGAGATACTTGTTATGTAGAAATTCAAAATTTCTGATAGAGTTTGTGGTTATGTATATTCGACATCTGACATTTGTCGTTTTATAACCAAAGTGAAAGCAAATGTCACCAATCTTAAAAACCAAAAAGTTACCAAAAACAGTTTAATAATAGAGGATTTTATTACCAAAAACTGTTTAATAATAGCCTCCATTATTAAACTGTTTTCGGTATCATAATGGACCTATTATTAAATCAAAGTAGATAAAATACATTTGTCACACAGTTTGACATACAGGTAAATGTCATTCAGAGCTCATTACAGCTGACTGCAGACGGAATAGCTTTTTTTCTAGGCTTGCTGCAATTGACTTTTTAAAAAATCACTTTGTATGAATAATAATAACAATAGTAATAATTGCATGTCGAACGTAATCATTGTAGAATTTCTGTATTTCGCCCGCGACTAACAATGCTTACTTGCCATGGCCCGCTACCAGCTGGAGATAGAAAAAATTCTTTAAAATTTTCTTGAACATCAAACGCCATACGCCGTTCTTCTTAATGGGTCCAAGTCCAAGAGAGCTGAGGTAGGATATCTTGACGATTCTATGTCGGATTCAGTATTATTACCGGTTCAAAACATATTAAGCGCGGGGATGGTTCAGTGGTAGAAGAGCCAAGCTTTGGATGTAATAGTCCAAACGCTACCCGGTTCGAATCTTTCCGGGGTTGGACATTTTTCTAATTAATGGCACTCCTCGTGTTGCGGCTTAGATCGGCTTAGAGGAGTAACAAGTTCATATTTACACAAAAGTACACCACACATCAGCAGGTTAAGCATGGTTACGCACCAACATGGTATCCCGCAGAATCGGGCCCTGTTGTGCACTGTACAATCTACTTAGCCTTGTTTCACACAATAATAACATAACATATTATGAAGGCAACATGCTGCAAGCCCAATTTGTCTACCATATCTGGTTGCACTTCTAAATATCTCCGAAATGTTCTCCAGCGAGCAACTAAAATCCCAAACGCATCCTCTGCAACTCTCCTAACTTATGATAACTGGTAATTAAATATTTTGTTATACTCGTTTTCTAAATTATTTCTGCTATGATGTAGAAGTAAATATGGCTTCATCGCCAACATTTACGTAAGGCTGAGGTACTCCATTTTCTTCCAGAGGCATATTTGCAGTACATTTAGGGTTTGATTCTCAAAAGATTTCCTAATAACAGAATTTGCATGAACATTACCATCACTGTTTCTGCAGTAAGAACCAATATAAATAGCAATAAATTTGTAGTTAGCGTCTAGAAGAGCCATGAGTACTAGAGAATGATATCCTTTATAATTATAGAAAGAAGAATCAGCATTAATAGGATACCGAATATTAATGTGTTTTCCGTGTACAGACCCAATACAATTAGGAATATTCCACAATTGTTTGTATCTTTCTGCTATCTTTTGTCAAAGTTCCTCCGTTGGTTTTGGCATGTGATAGGTCCAAGTTTTTCCCGTATAGCTTCGCACACATCTTTTATTATCTCTCGAATTGTACTGAATCCTAATCTGTAGTTAAAATCAAGAGCTATAAAAGAACTTCCAGTTGCCAAAAACCCGAAAACAAATTATATGACTATAATAATTTTCTTTTAACTGATAAAACCAAAGAAACGTGGGATAGGCTTAGAGATGTTTCGCAAATGCGCTAAATAGGCGTAAAGGCAAAAAAAGTGTTGAAGAGGCGAAAAAAATTACTGCTTGGAAACATAAAGCTCAAATGTTTTTTCTGCTGCCATTTCTTCGATGTCCTAGTAGTGGAAACTCAAAAAGAAAAATAAGCATTTGCTCGTTCTTTAATTTCAAACTAAACTTTATAGAGATTACTGGGAAAAGTAAAATAAAGTTCTTGTGAAGTGTTTCACTTATTTTTAGGAAAAATTAAGTGCGCAAGTCGGTACCAGAATAACATTAATCATCGATATGGCCTTGATGATTAAAGGTCACCATAACAAATTTAACCTTCCTATATTTTGATAAGTTTAATTGATCCAAATAAAAGAATCTGTTTGAAGATTAGCACTTTTCAGAAACGAAATTATCATGTTTTGTTATAATTTCCACAAAAAAAATGCCATTTACCGTTACATCATTGTCACTCCTCTTATTCCTCTAATGAAAAACGTCCTATTCTTTCTCGATAGTTTCTCCTCTTTTCATTTCTTTTAAGAATGCTTCTGAAAATTATCATCTTTATTTTCATCATTCTTTCTTCAATATCCTTTTTCAGGCGTACATTTTACGCGGTGTTTCAAATATGAATATTTTCACTAAATATAATAATAATAATAATAATAATAAATGTCTTTATTTCACAATGGTACATCAAAAATAAATATATATTAAGTATAAACAAAGCCCATATAATTGTACCATTGGAAACAAGGGCGCTATTCAGACCAAGTCTGCTCTTCCATAGAAACCCAGAAAGAAAAAAATAATAATAATAAAGGGAAAAGAAAACATGTTACCTAAATCTAATGAATAACTAGTTAAATAAATTGCAAATAAGTAACTAAATAAGTAGGTGCAGGTTCGAGTTCAACAACTACCGCTGAGACTGTTGACGCATTAGTATTTTGCTGTACTGTTTTTTAAAGCAGGATAGTGATAACGCCTGTGATTCAGGAGAGAAAATGTTATATACTTTTGACACTTGATAACTAAAGCTACGTTCGAAAAGCGCCGTTTTATGCGGTGGTAGTGTAATAATCCCTTTGAATCGTATATTCAGGTTGTGAACATGTTCTCTAAATGTAATTTTACGGTATAAATATGAAGGCTTTTTCTCAGTTATAATTTTATGAAAGAATGAAATACTTAGCAATTTCCTCCTATTAGGCATTGAGAGCCAGCCCAATTCAGTTAATTTATACATAACATGTTCGAATTTTCTGATATCAAATATTAGCCTCAAGCAAGAATTTTGAATTTTTTGTGCTTTATCATACGTAAGGGATGGACCATAGATTTGACCGCCAAATACAAAATGAGAAAGAACTAAAGTTTCACACAATAAAGTTTTAATACTAATGCTCAAGTGTTGTCTATGCGGATAGATGAGTCTCAGACTTGAATATGCTATTTTTAAACAACTAGATACGTGCGATTTGAATCCCAAACTGCTATCAAGGATTATTCCAAGATTGCGGGCTTCCTTTGTAACTGGGATGGTATCTCCATCAACATCTAAGTTCACTCTGTCTTCTAAAAGCACCAAATCTTTACGTTTTCCAAAGGCAATAGAACTGATTTTTTTGGGTTAAGTTTGAGACAGTGCTTCTTGGATATATCCGAAATATTAACACGTTAGCTGCCACATGATGCGTATATGATTCAGGATGGTCTTTTTTGCTATGCCGCATGAATCATATATGGTTCATGCGTAGATTTTCACTTGAGGCCACACAGATCACGGATGATGCATGCTACAGTAGTCTGCTTATGGATTGTACAAGAGCATGGCCTCCTGCACAAGATTGTATTCTTAGCCGATTAAAATACTGCTTTTAGAGTTGCATAACACCGAATTGATTTTATTACCTTTTTTTCTATTTGTTCCACTGGAACTGTATATTACTTTATATTATATTATACGTCAATACATTTTCTATAAACTTTTTTTTATTTTTTATTTACATATAAAATAACAAAGTGATTATCATAAATAGACTAACCCAGAATGAGAAAAAGGGCGTTTATTTATTTGATTTGAAATGGAAATGTAACTACAACATAAAAAACAAACTAAAGAACATTTTCGACTTTATGTATCTATGTAACTAGCAGAACAATAAAACAGGTTATCATTATAGGTAACAAATGAAAATATGCATTAGATAGTACAATAATGCACAATTGTAAAGCAGTTTACACAGTAGAATTTATCGCACTGAATACATCTCCAACGAATTTGAGTTGCTGTACTTCCAGCATACTTCCAATTATGCTCTTCTGCCAATTTTTTGTAACACGCTACACATCTTCTTCTTTCCTTAGAATCACGTTCTTCTAAAATATGTTTCTCCTTATCATTAGCTCGATTTGAAGGGTTACCTTTATCCGAACCCTTAGTAACTCTTTTACTATCTCTTCCCTTAACTCCGTGATGCTAATTTTCTTACCAGTAACGTCTTTGTATACTAGTTGGACATTTACAACAGCAGCACCTAAAAGAAACTCGACTGCTAGTTTGCGGTACCACTTGATACCCTTTCTCAAACAGCTTGCGTAGGCTTTGATTTGATCGGACAAATCAATAAAACTCTTACTTTTATTGTAGTCTACAACTATTTCAGGTTTGGTTGCTTCTTTATTGTTTCTTGCCGAGACTGTAACCATTCTATCTGTGTGTTTAGTAGACAACATCAACATTTCACCCTTGTCACACCACCTGATAACAACGACTCCTCTTTCGCTTTCCTTACCAATCATTTCCCCCTTTCTTAACTTCTTCTCTACAATGTCCTTAGGAAGTCCCTTTCGACTTTTACGCGCAGTTCCTACTAGGTGAGTTTGTCGGTCTAAAAGTTTATGTGCTAATTCTACACTAATATAATAATTATCCACGTATACAGTTCGACCATAGTCAAGGAGATCACTCCAAAGTGCCATCACTATTGATGTCGGAACACTAGCAGAATTATCCTTTTTCTCTTTTCCACGATACACCTTGAAATCATACGTGTAAACATCTTCAATACATAATTTGAACAGCTTTACGTCGAATTTATGACGCTTGTTTTTGATGTATTGCAAGAATGAAAGACGTCCTCGGAAAGGAACTAAAGTTTCATCGACGCGTATGTTATTGCCAGGTACAATTATTTTTTAAAAAATCACACGAATGTTATCAATGAGAGGTGTTAGCTTATATAAGCTATCTGAAATATTATCACTTTCGTTATTCGAAAAGTGCCAGTTACTAAGCAAAAGCTCGAAACGATTCCTTGACATCACTTTCTTCACTTCAGAATAAATAACATTATTACACCAATAAGAGGATAACCTTGGCATTTACTAAATATATATTCACTAAATCAAGAAATACCTTCTTGCATCTATACATGATCATAAAATAACCCTGTAGAAACATGCAGCTGACATGTTCATATTCCTGCAAATGCACGAATCACGAATTCACCATGCGGCCTAGTTGCAAAGTTTTTCTTTACAGGCCACATGATGCATTCGTGATTCATGACCGATATAGAAAAATTATAAACAATTTTTAGCAACAAATGACAAAACTGAATGTTTTACACCCTTATTAAACAAGTAAAACAGAAATAGTAGTGTGGCCCCAAAGAAAGTAATTATTTTTACACTGTGGCAGCTAACGTGTTAACCGACATTATTTAAGTTTACACAAATCACTAAGTGTTGTGAATCCTTAGGAAAGGAAATTAAATATCAAGCGCCAAGCTACAAAGGGATAAAAGCTAAGCAGTAAACAAACCTATTTAATAAACTTACGTTCTTGCCATGTGATTTCGACTTCTTCATCTTGATTGCGGCTTATTCCACTGCACAACACCGTTTCTCTCATTGTTTCACGGACCACCCTGTAGTTGTGGTCCTGAAAAAAATTAATAAAAATTAATTTGTTATACTTGTATTACTTCTCTATTCAATACATACGGCAGGATTATCAAGTTTTTCGACAGGGTGATTTAAACCAGTTAAAACCGTCGTGCTCAAAATGAGTTTTAATCATCTGATCAAAAATTAAAAAAAACTTCTAACACAGACAAAGATCAGACTTATTTTTTAACGCAAAACATTGCGAAAGATAAGTAAATTATAGCTTAAAACATTAAATGTTTTCCTCAGTTGTTGTATTTATTATTACATTTACTGTTACTCACATCAACATTATTATATAAATCTGAATTAGAGCGGCAAAGCCTTTAAAACAACTATACAGAGTGTCATGCTAGCGCATATTTCGTATTATACCTGCTTTATTATTTACAAAGATGTGCACATATACAATTTGTTCACGCTACGGCGGTACCTATGTTAAGATAAATATCATATATACAGGGTGAGAGGTTTGGGCTTTGCTAAATCGTACTATTCAATCATAAATGCATCACGCTATATATTTTTTGAATTTCAATTTCCTGATCAATGGACGATTCTAATAATATAAGATTATGTGGATCTGAACCCAGAGGTGTCTGCGTTGTTCAAATGGTTAAATAATTATTTGTATAAATTTGTGGCTCCATCCACGTGAAACAATACAGAAAATTCATTTTAATTAGTTGATAACTATTATGCAACTTTAATTTCAAAATCAACTGGTTACATGAAATACTACTCAATTAATATACAATGTACATTAATTCATAGTTGAAAATAAACTTATATTTGATCTGGCTAGAGTATGCACATATTAATATATTAATTACTATGGTATTGGAAAATTTAATGTAACGTTGAAGTTTTTCAAATATTAATATACTTTCAATTCATCCCACTTAGTTCCACAGCTAGGCACCGACCTCTTCTTTGGCACGTGATTCTCCTCAGCTAAAAGGCAGAAACACGGGGAACTACAGTTTAACGTTAATCTAAAGGATAGAAATTTCAGAGAAACTGTTTAATATTAAGATCCTACAGTTGCCGACAAAATTGGGAAGTTGTGTGTGGTGGGTTGCAGCACAAGATTTCTATTCGCTGGCGCGATAATACTGGTAAATCGAACCCAAGCCAAAATAGCCGTTTTGCCTATAAATCCAATGCTCTGTCAACTGAGCTACCATCATTGTATTGTATTTGAAAGAGCGAGATCTAGGACGCTGTTTTCCAAGCATCTCTATGCACGCACTTAGGCTACATTTGGCCCATTGTACATCCTAACTAAGAATGTTGCCTATCTGGGGTAATTCCAACTCCAGTAGTGATTTTTAACGTGTCACACATCGCAGTGGCACGGGACCTACG
>JABXWE010013743.1:0-20250 GCA_014611495.1 Limonius californicus
CAAATAACCGGTCCAAATAGCCGGTCCAAAATACCGGCCCAAATAACCGGTCCAAAACGCCGGTCCAGAAACCGGCCCGAAAAACCGGCTTAAACCGGTTTTTGATAATTAACCGGTTATCCGGATTTTTCGAATACCGGTTTTCTTACGAACCGGTTAACGGGTTTGAAATATTTTGGCGGATTGACAGCACTAATATCTATCAGTATTTCGCCGTAGTTATTCAATCTAACTTCACCATGTCTTCTTGCGTTAGAATTTTCCAAAATAATAATCTAATTCCACTACTTATTTTATCCAGTAGTTACATCAAAGTACGATAACTTCGTTAGAAAATATAATGTTACAAATATTACTAGGAAGTGCAGGAACTTGTTTCATTTAACCGGCTGTCTATCCTAATTTTAAGGTGCCCTTTTCAGTGGCGAATGGTTTTTTGCTGGAAAAACCGTGTAAAAGCGATATCAGTATTAATAATTTTAGACATCGTCATCGACTATTAATTTTTTCATACACTGTTATGATACGAGAAAAAATAATTGCTGAGACTTGTACAACAACGAGACATCTCTGATAAGTTGTTTAAATATATTTCTGATCAAAAACGCAAGGTTTCCGTTTCAAAGTCGATCGTAAGCAAGTTCGATTTTACAGCACTAGGATGAATAATTTCAATAAAAATATGCAAACCGAAATAATAATTATGAAACTCATAGCATAGGTACTAAACGTTTTATGAAATTCACTTTGTATTTCATATACTCTAATTCAGTTAAGATAAACTCTCACGTGCAACGAGATTCCGAATATAGCGAGCGTTTACGGTGTACATACAATACCAATATTCTAAGTGAATATATTACTTTAAGAAAATGAAAATTTCTATAGATAACATCCAAAACATGATACTTTTCTGTTGAATTATGAATATGAACGAAAAAGAAGCACGTTATATTTTAGCTAAAAAGGTCAAGTATAACACAACTACTTTCAGACTTTTCGCCGAACTGTGGGTGTACTTATCTTACAAGTTTAAAAGGTGTAATATTTATAAGGAGTAAAGTTTCCAGTTTCTAGGCACTTTTGCCATGAAGAATTCGTGCAACATGTAAATTGTAATAGAAAAGAGAGATACTATAAATCAAAAGCCATTATACGTACATTCTTATAGATTTGACTAAAGTTTATGATAACATCGCCGCATGCAAACTGTGAGAAATATTGAAAGCATCAAATAGGTATGTAAAAGATATTTTAGGTTGATGAGTTGCTGAAGGTAAGGCTATGCGTTATCCAGGCAAGACAGCCAACAGTATGTAAAGGGTATAATATAGAAAAATATTTAGCCAAGACAGAAAAATTTAATATGCGAAATATACTTTATATGGTGAAAAAATATCCAGTACATTATTTTACGTTGAAACGTACACTAGGGTTGACTCTGCAAAGATATAAACACTTTAACATTTATAAAAGCATCATGTTGTTGATTTTATATTTCCCTAATAAATTGTAATTCCTTAATTCAGAAAATAATTGTACATTGCCCGCCGTTGTCATGTATTACAAGCTATAATTGAAACAATAAAGAAAATTCTTGATATATGCCACTATAATTTTTGCAAAGTTTTACGAGAAAAAATTTAATGTTCGCAATGATTTTCTTAGTAATGAAAAAATCACGCAGTGCATGCACTGTTCCGATAAATCGGGGATATATGAGTTCGTAGCACGGAGTATTACGAAAAAAAATCCATATGAATTAGAATGGAAGCGCTAACGTTTGGAGGAAGTTCATGTAGAGACGAAATAACATGTAACCTAAAGAAGAAACAGATCGGTTTAGACAATATAGTAATAAAACATGAAAGACGACATCCAATTTAGCATGGTCATGTCGAACCACTGGCAATTGACACCCTAAAATAAACTATAATTCGATACTAAGTCAACGCAGAACAAGAGGAATACCGGAATAGAATAGACTGAAGCCAATGAGTCCCTGAAATTTAAATAGGGAGAGCAATGGGAAAATGTGCTGTATTTTTCAAAATGTATGAATTTATCAGAAGATTAATTGCTTATGAGGGTACAATTAAAGGGACTTCATGCCGGACTTAACCTAATACAAGTATATGCCCCAACTACGGATGGGAGTGAAGAGGACGTAGAAGTATTCTACCAACAGCTGGTGTTAAAACTTGTAAAAAGTAAAGGCATAACAATAGTTATGGGTGATTTTAACTCGCAGATAGGCAAGGGGTGCGCTGGTAAACTCGTTGGAAACTATGGCTTAGGCGAACGCAATGAAAGGGGAGATGGGCTGGTACAATTCTGCTAAGAAAACAATCTAGTTGTCAACAACACTTTTTACAAGTTACCAGCAAGGAGACTGTATACATGGGAAGCCCCATCAGATAAACCAAATAATATCGTCCGTAATGAAATCGACTATATACTGATTAACGAAAGATATCGGAAGGCCATTAAATCGGTAAATGCCTATCCAGGAGCTGACGTAAGTTCGGATTACAACCCCCCTAATTGCCAACTTTGGACCTAGACTGAAAACTTGTAAAAAAATCAGGAATAAGCCTAAAATGGAGATAAGCAAACTATAGAGACCGTACATTAAAGAAAAAGCCCAAAAGAAAATCCATGAAAACTTAGACAAGATAAAAATGATTCTGTAGATGCTAGCAAACAAAGGGAACGGTTTAAAGAAGCTGTACTAGAACTGTTCACGAGGTACTAAGCGTCCACGAGGTACTAAGAGGCTGTAGAAAAAAAAACTAGGTGTATGACGAAATCTTAAAAATGATGGATCAACGAAGATAGTATAAAAATAGAAACATGCAGAAATACAGAGAAATTTACTGTGAGATTAGAAGAAGGATAAAATAATCCAAAGAAACATACTTCGATAAACAATGTGAAGAAATAGAAGAACTACAAAATAAATACGATCTGTTTAATCTATTTAAAAAAGTCAGGGAACTTGCTGGTCTACAATCAAGAATACAATCTTGCACACTCCTAGACAAAAATGGGGAATATCATTGCAAATACAGAACAAAAACTAGAACGGTGGAACGAATATCATAATTATTGACAGCCGTTTTGTCCTACTGCTGGGCATCGGCCTCTTCTCTACCACGTGTTTCTCCTCAGCGCTACAGTTGAAACACGGGGAACCTACAGTTTAACGTCGAAACCGAACGATAGAAACTCCAGAGAAGGTTTTTAGTATTAAAATCCCACGGTTGCAAGCCGCATTAGGAAATTGTGTATGGTGACATGCAAACAAGATTTTCTTATAAATCTGCATAGTAATGCTTAGGTTTCGAACTCAAGCCAAAATCGACGTTTTACTCAGAAAGCGAGCGCTCTACCAACTGGGCTACCACCACACGGAAAGAATATATAGAGGAACTATTCACAGACCAGGGGAATCGGTCCAGAACAGAGACCCATAGTTCAAGAAGAAATAGGATCCGACATCACCAAGAAAGAAACAACATACGCATTGGAAGCAATGAGAACTTCTTAATAAAATATGTAGCTCAGGAAATATCCCTGAAGAATGGCTACTGTCAGTTTTCATCGGTTCGCCCAAAGAACCAAATATCAAAGAATGTCAGGACCACCGTACCATCAGACTGATGTCACATTCATTGACATTATTTTTAAAAATCATCTGCAACCGTATATATCAAAAACTAGACATGGACATTATGGAAACTCAATTTGGATTCCGAAAAGACTTGGGAACAAGGGAAGCCTTGTTCTCGTCCGACGTGTTGGTTCGAAGGTGTCTAAACTTGTGTATGTGCGTTTCATTGACTATATCAAGGCGTTCGACACGACTAGTTAATACATATTCTCAAATTAAAACATCTGGATTATAGAGACCTTCAAATCATCTCAAGTTTATACTACAACCCAAAGGCGACGGTATGCATTGACAATCTAACATCAGAAGAGATAGATATAAGAAGATGAGTGAGACAGTGGTGTGTTCTGTCACCAATGATTTTCAGTGCATACTCCGAAGAAATTCTCATAAAAGGCCTTGAAAGAGAAATAGCTGGCATTAAAATCAATGGAACACTCATCTAAAATATAGGATACGCGGACGATATGATGATTCTTGCAGAAGGTATCGAGGATCTCTAAAGATTGATGAATAAAGTTGTTGAGTGTAGCGAAGAGTACGGAAAACACTAAACATTAAGAAGACGAGATTTATGAGGATTTCGAAGACATATCGCAATAATGAAGACCTTATTGTCAAGGGAAAGAATATCGAACAGGTTGAAAAATACACATATCTTGGTGCAAGTGTGAACTCCAATAACGACTACACCAATGAAATCAAAATTAGGATCGAAATAGCACGAACAAATATCATTAAGATGAAGAAAGTCCTCTGCGGTAGACACCTGAGTCTGCACTCCGGGTTTTTTTTAGTTTAGTCTTCACTACTCTTCTCTACGGGGTCGAAGTATGGACCCTCAATGCAGCAATGCTCAAGAAACTAGAAGCATTCGAAATGTGGGTCTACAGAAGGATCCTCAGAATATCGTGGACGGACTGAATAACTTACGTTGAAGTTCTGAGGAGAATGGGTCAACAAAAGGAAATTATAGATACTATAAAGAGCTCAAAACTACAGTATGTTGGACACGTTACAAGAGGAGAAAGGTACGGTATGCTGCAGCTGATATAACAAGGAAAAATCCAAGGAAGAAGAAATGTAGGAAGAATAAATATAAGAAGAAGTGGCTGCGTAATTTGAGGGAATAGTTCAATGCACAACTGTGGAACTTTTCAGAGCAGCAACCTCAAGGATTACAATTGCTGTGATGATTGCCAAACTTTGATATGAAGACGGCACTTAAAGAAGAAGAAGAAGGTACAATCTTTCAATGGGAGATCATTTCGTTCATTTGCGTTTTTGTTAATAGATTTGTCAAAACTAGTGTTAAAAACATACATGAACATTTTTTATGTATCTGTAACGCATTTTAAGTATGCTTATCAGTATTTATGCTATCCGTCTCTGTAATTGTGGATTCATCATTCCATAGAATCGCTATGCAGCAACCATCTACAAAACTCACTTGGAGCTCCCTATCCCCCTCATGCAAAACTTGAACTTTTTGATGCCTAAATGGATGCAAATCTTTAATAATAATCTGCGAATTGTATCTTTTTGAAAATGAGTTTGGGACACTACAATTCGAAGGCTTCTCTTCTTGATCATGGTTTTTGCATCAGGGTGTCGACCATTGGGAAACCTTTCCGCATATGCCCTAGCCGCACCCGTGACATTATCATTATACGCACTTAATACTTTCAACATATCGACATAATATCAATTACAATAGTATCGTTCCATTTTAAACATAAATAGCAAAAGGAAATGAAAATAATCATCCCTATCAGTATAACAGAACGATTCATACACTTTTAGCATCACAATTTCCATCTACTTGAATTATGTTACACAACTAATTTAGAGACAGTGCGATAAAACTTATTATTTACTTTTTTATCAGTAACTCGACAACGAAGGACAATTGGAAAAAGTTTCCAATTCTAATTTTTGATTTGCTTTAGCCACCAGAATCAAATCCCATAAGCATGGGCGTCAATCATGACACCCTGAATAAAGCAAGCTGTATATGAAATTATAATATTCTCTACGATACTTAAAAAGAAAATATAATTCAAATTTTCCAGGAGATTTAAAATCTGCAAAATTTAATTTCCCTTGCGTTTCGCTTACATTTTTGAAATGTAGAAAACTCTGTATCCTGCCCAAATCGTATTATGAAACCTGCATTTTGGAATGCTGCCAAACGATAATTAATATCTTAATTGAGCTGACTTTAAATTTTGTTTTAACTGAAATAGAACGTTGCTGCTACTATCATTTAAGCACGGATTTGTAAATTCAGGATTTACTAATCTGTGCTTTAAATCAAGTCATCTGGTTTTGGGTAAGTTTGTTTAATTTCAGTTGCGTTCAACTCGTTTCGGGAGAGTCTCAGATAATTCCAATAGATTACAATTAGGCAACGCAATTTAATTTTATTTAGAAGGATATAGTGTGATTCTAACCCATTTTATATTATTGGAAATTTTACGGATTGCATAAATATAAAAACACAGGCAATTGTATGCTGAAAATTAGCAAAACAGACAGATAAGGATTTATTAAAGCGAATATCCGAATTTTATATTACTAGAAACACATGTACATAGTATACAGAGTGGGTCATCTAAGTTGCCCCTTTCTAAAAGTGGTTGACGCAACTAAAGCTACAAATGGCATGGCACCCAAAATCACTATTTTCTGCAATTTTATTAAGTTGATCAATGTAGCCTGTTTGTGGCAATACCAAGTCGGGCTGTCAATTTACTTAAATTTTTGTAAGATGTTTCAAATAGCGAGAAAACAGACTTGTTGTTTATTTTTGGTAAATGCCGCTACAACCTGCAATTTATATCAGGTGCTATCCAATTTGAACCCCACCGCCTGAAAAATATTTAGATGCATTGAAACTTCTTTACGAAGCACATTTTTTATCTTTTAGAAGACGTAGGCCCAGAAAGACCACGAACATGAAAAATTTACTAGTAGTTTTAGAAGCAGTAACTGAGAATTCTCATGTAAGTCAAAGAAATTTAAACACAAATGTAGGTATTACTAGAACGTCAGTTGGAAGAATCCTGCCAGCAAATGTATTTCATCCCTATCACGTTAGTTTGATGCAAGAATTACATAATAATGACCCTCCGAGGAGATCGCGATCTTGTGATTTCTTGCAGATTGAATGTCGTTTGAAGTAATATATTTTAAATTGCGAATTGCTTACTGATAAGGCAAAAATCTCACACAATGGTGAAGTGAATAGACGTAACTCGCACTATTCAGGAGAATCTGCACTGGATACGAGTTATTCGTTTTCTTCTGTGTTCATAATTATCTTTAATTAACATCGTTACTCGGATTTCTGTTTCTTCTTCTTATTCGAATGTTTGGAATGTAGATAACTCAATGTACAAAAAAAATCCTTGGCATCAACATAGTCTTTCCAGGTCGCGTGTCAACACTGGTCGTGATCGAACGTTTTTAGCAAGCGTTATCAGTGAAAGCAATCGTGTTATTACAAATAACTCAAAATATTTATTTACTCTAACTTGTGTTAATGCTAAACAATCTAATAGCTATTTATTTAACAATATTTTTAACAGGGCCTCTCTGGAAGTCCAAAAATTAGTAAAAATGCCAAAGAACAACAGTGAACGAGATAGCAGCAATCTGTCCCCAGATGCCAATGACCCTAATAAAAGGTATCTTTTTGAACCCAACCAATTTATTACATCTAATAAATTTTACACACTACCCTCTACAACAGAAATAATCTACCAAGGTAAAAACTGTGTAATACAAGATAAAAACTGTGCCACACAAGATAGCACGCCAATGGATTTGGACAACCAACGGGAAAAACAAACCGAACAAGAAACGGAACAAAAACAGAACGATAGCAAATCAAAAATACCTACTGTCTTTCTGCATGATGCAGGAAATTTTCAAGAAGGTCTGAAGGATAGCAAAGTGATTACCGTGTAAGAATTCAGCAAATATCATACCTACCAGATTGCTGAAGATCAAACCCTGTTTGTAATTATACGTGGTTTACCCATATCTATCACCCAGCAAGAGATAAAAACCGAATTGGAAAACTAAAAGCCTTCCTATAATAAAAGTTGTTAGATTTATTGATAAAAAAAAACTTTTAACCCCAATATGCGTAGGAGAACTGCAAAAAACTTCAGAAGCCAATACAATATTTTCTATAGATAAAGTGAATTATTGCATAATTACAGTGCAGCACAGACGTAAATACCCCAATCTACCGCAATGCTCTAGATGCCAATTACCGCGAAGACCATTTACCCGACATCTTGGACGTTGTATTACATAAGAATTGTATTCATCCAATATACCAAAATGTGATTACCAAACTAGACTTGGATCACCTGCCTGTCATTATCTCCTTCTGCGCAACATCCAGCTGAATAGCTAAATTGCCCCAGCTCGTTAATGCATAGTTAACTGGGTAAGATTTCACGCTACAATAATGTCCAACAAGCTTACATACAAGAGGAGAGATCGATTCCTCGGTAGAACAGATCCAAATGGCAATAAAGGAAAGTATTATAGAAGCAACAACAATACAGAACAGGCGAAAACCACCCAACTCGCAACACACTCCCCTGTACATTGCATACTTAATTACAAGTGTGGCAGAGAACTCGAATCCTCAACTTTTAACCTTCACTAAATCAACTGATAAGGAGAGTTAAACTTGAATTGGATATATTTCGAATACGCTGCTACCATAAGTGCATAGAGGAACTTCAACCGCCAGACCACACCCTTTGGAGAGCAACCAAAAGCATCCTCAAGCAACCGCCTACAATTTCCCCTTTAAAGCATAACGATATAATATACTAAGCGACGAAGACAAGTGTGAATTATTCGCTGAACCCCTAGAGAATATTTTCACTACCCCCGTCACCAAAACTCCCAACACATTGCCCGACAGCCTTGCACACAATATATTATTTCTCATTCATTCATACTACCTCCCCCCCGGGAACCGCTTTCGCATTGATTCATGGGGGGGCGTCGTTTACACACTAGCCATTCATGCAACATGCACCCTAAACTTAACTAAGCGAAATGCGGTCGTCCCAGTCGGGATTAGAACACCCCAGGCGATCAACCACTATTCGCTGTGACTTCGAGTGGCAACGCGTATCCGCACTACTCCACCGAGGCCTCGCATACAATATACCCGGCTCCCCGGGAAGGATAAACCATATTACGCCAACCGAATTGATGCACTTTATTACAAAATTATCCAATGAAAAAGCTCCTGGTTCCGACCTTATTATTAATAAAATAGTGAAACAACTTCCCCTAAAAGCGATCTGCTATATTACTGCAGCTTTTAATGCGTGTCTAAAGTGTGGATATTTCCCAACAACGTGTAAGATGGCTCACATATTGATGTTCGCGAAACCGGGCAAAAACAATCACCACCCCACCAATTACAGACACATCAATCTATTACCCGTACTGTCTAAACTCTTCGAGAAAGCCATATTAACCAGGGCAAGGCGTGAGATACAAAACATAAACGCAATTCCCAACTCCCAGTTGTTTGGATTCAAGTCCCAGTACTCCACAACCCATTAACTTTTGAAATCGCTGAAATCATCGAGAGAGTCTTCGAAAGCAAGCAGCACACTATTATTGCTTTGCTTAACATCGCCAAGGCAATTGAGATAGTGTGGATGGATGGCATAATGCACAAACTGATAAATCTTGAATTATCGAGCTACATGGTATCAATCATTAAATCCTATTTGGAAAACAGATAACTTCAAGTCAGAATTAATAGTATTCTTTCTTCAGTTAAACATTTTGAAGTCGGAATCCTTCAAGGCTCTATTTTAGGTCCTACCTTATATAACATTTTCATGTACGACATTCCTCAACCAAACCACGCTGCTATTACCGCCATAATAACTTAAAGCGAAAACATCAACACGGCAGCTTACTACTTACAAGAAAATTTGAACAATCTAAATAGGTGGTTATGCAAATGGATCATACAACGCAATTATACAAAGTGTGAAGCAAAAATATTCACTTTAATACGGCCCATAATTCCACCCAACGTTGTACTAAATGATTACCCCATCAATTGGAACCCCTCTGATCAAGGTGTCGAGTACCTGGGAGTTTACCTCGATAGGCGTCTGACCTGAGATTACATGTAAACAGAAAGCGTTATGTTCGTTTAGTTTTGCTGCTTCATAAGAATTAAAGTTTTATTTTAATTGCCGCTCTTAAGCGGATTACTATACTTTTATTTTCCAAATACAGTTTGGTATGGACCTTTTTTGTTATCATGTAGAATTGCCGATTATTGTTCTGTTTATGCGTTTGACCTGGAACTTTCTTGCCCTTGGAGTCCTACGCGTTAATTTGTTCTAGAATTATTGCACCATATTTCGCAATGTGGTGTAATATTTTTGGCCGATGCATGTTCGTGTTGCGTTTCCTTTTCAGTCGAATTTCTACCTTCGTTCGGCCCGGTTATCCGATACCATGTCCGGGGACCGTAGATATATTAAGAAAAAAAAATGGACGCTAGGCTTTGGGAATGAACTGACGTGTTTTCTTTTGGATACCGGGTTGTATCGCAGCTCTTCTGCTAACTGAGTTATCGTTTCGTTTTTTTGCGTTAGGCAAAAGAATCTTCGACTTGTGTCGGATTAAAAATATTAGTAGAGTTTCAGCTTTTTGCAAAAACAATTTAGTGAAATTGTTTTCTCGACTTGTGTCGGATAAAAGCTATCAAACCCGTGGAAGTTCTGTTTTTCGAGCCGTTTTAAGTGATCCTCCCGTACAGCGGCGGAGATCTTGACATCTGAAGTTGCCGTCTCTTCTCTCTCGACGTCGAAAAAGCCCTGACCGTAGCGTTATCTGCATTCGATCCAATCTAGGGGGGTACCAGCGAATTTTTCCTGCTTCCCGAAGATCTTAATTTTCAAGTTTCAAGTGCTGAACCCTTTTTCTTTAAATGCAACGTAACGCGACCCTCAGTCGCCAGCTGTCCGTTCTTCTTTTGGTTAATTATAAAGTGTATTCCTAAAATGTATTAAATTGTAAACTCCGACGCCACTGGCTGCGTAGATCTGTTCTAAGAAATTAAATATCGCAAGCCACTGACGGCGAGCCTTTTTCAGTTCGAACGTTCCAACAAAATCTTATATTAATTAACCATAAATATTACAATTTTCAATGTAAACGTATATTTTTTGTATCAGGTGTCAGTAGTTTAAAAGAAGTTGAATTATATTTGTGTTGAAATTTACCACATATTTTATTTTTGGGTAATTTTTTTATCTTTGTATGCATGAACTTTGTAAGCTTTACGTATAGGAGGAGGCACCAAAGAGGTGAGTCCGATTCCCGTAAGCTGCTGGATTCTCGGCCTTCCACGAGAACTGGCGATCTGCTGTGGTTTGGAAGGTGGCGCCCGTTAATTTTGACCTATCCTGTACACAACTAGGAAGATTTCCCTCCCGTAAGCGGTTTCCATGAACCACCCCTACTTCTCTGAGCCCAGTCTGGGGCGCAGCCACCACCAAGACCTACAAATTCTCAGAGTAGAGACATACATATAAAAGTGCATTCAAACTTTTTGCAGTAGAGTTAGTGAGTGTCCAGGCGCAGTCCATAACATGTTAGGAGAAAAATCCATCCACCAACGAATTAAATGCAAACTACCGCAGGATCTACTTTCATCAGAAGACCAACTTAGTGACTGAGGACCTTCGGTGAAGTATCAGTGTAAAACAGTGAACGATTCTGTGTATAGTTCTTAAGCTGACCCGGAAAACTTTAATAAAAGAAGTCTTCCCTGCTCACTACAATTGAATTGTTAGGAATTATTCTAATAATGTAATTATTTGGAGAAAATTGAATTGGAAGAGGAGCTGTACATCCATGCCCACCAAAAGTGTACACTATGTAGCGAACTCTGGTAGCAAGAACTATGAACCTAATACGCGACTCGAATGCGAAGATTGTTCTTCAATCGAAAAAGTTTTTGTGGAAGTGGGTGAGCTTAATTTATAATATTTACGGTATCACATAATAGTTTGAAAATTGCTTTTGTTGTTTTATGCTTGTTTAATTGTTACTAGTGGACGGATGCACGAACGTGTGGTTTTTTGTTAAATACTAATATAATTACTGCTAGTAAAGCTGTTAATTAGTACAGTACGAGATCAACTTGACAGAGGGCATTTGGTTTTCATTTCGATACTATAATAAATTCTCAGTCGCGTGCATGATGGATTGGGTCAACCACTTTTAATGGGGGAGACAACTTAGGCATAATTCTTTTAGTTATTGTAATTTTTATCCTTCTTACTATTGAATGGTCTTCTTTAATGCCGTTTAGGCTAAACATTGTTTGCGAACACTTCAAATTGGGTACCTATAACTGTTTACTAAGCAAATACTTTTCATCTGCCTATAGCTTTAAGTAGAATGCGGAATACTGTCTATTTATGCTTTATGTTACAATTAAAAGCAGCAGAGAAACGTCGAAAAATAAATCTAAATCAGGACGAAAGGAACCGTATAGAGAAATTTTCTAATCTTTTTTTCAGTTTATAAACCAGCTGCTTCTATGATATTCACGACCGCACACTCATATAGACACAGATAAATATTTTGTAATGTGTTCTTAAAGCTTGGGGCTATTTTTCTGCAGGATGTTGTGCTAGATCGAAGAAGTTCCTATGAAAGTATATCCGAAAATGCTTTCATAAGGAGTTAGGTGAGTGGTTAAGTTAGAAGTCATTTTTTAAAGTTTGAAACGGCAGATTTCTTCGGCGTTGTATCGGACACGATGAACCAATTGTATATCCTCCCAGGTCACCCGATGTAAGCCCGCTCAATTTTTATATGGGAGCCACGTAGAGGATATTATGAATAATTAGTTGAAACTGAGGTTGCGCTCTGGCAGCTTATTCAAGATGCATTTACACGGATCGGAAACATTCCAGGAATATTTGAAAGAATAAAACAATCATTAATGGGATGAGCAGAGGTCTGTATTTTGTGCACTATTTTTTCCTTAAATGAAAGTATAAAATGCGTTACGCATATTTCGTAACTAATTTAATTTTTATTAACAGTAGGTACTTGAAAACACAATAAAAGCACTAGAAAAAACTGCTCGCAGTATCTAATTAGTTTCGAAACTAGTTTATTTAGAAATGCATAGTCGACGAACACTGTTGGTATAAGAAATTAGTTTCATGGTACACACCAGACGAGAATCCTGTTAACAAAAGTTAAATTGGATGCATCAAAGGTAAGCGGCCAGGGTTACGTTCTGTATTATGCAGTAGTGAGGTCTCCTCGGATCGTTTCTAAAATTTAGACAACGTTAAGCCAAAAATAAAACTGCTCCCGTGAGAATCCGAGAGAAAGAAATTCTTAGCAAAATAAAGGCTATTCCTTATACCAAGTTAGACATTTTTTGACATTCATCTATAATTTTCGCCTACATTAAATATTTTAGCAAGAAATAAATTATTCTTGTCAACAAATTATTAAGTGTGAGCCCACTGTAACTGATTTAAGTGATAAAAAGTAAATTAATTTAGTTTTAAAAACTAACCATCATTTAGTTTAGTTTACTAGTTTATATCAGCAATTGGTTGATATGACAGAAAATTCTGTCTTCAATTATAATTAGAATATTTTGAAATATAAATACTATTTTTCGAACTCTTCATTAGATGTCTTCACACTGTTAGACTAAAAAGTCGGAAAGAGTGAACAAAGTTATAAAAATTTAAATTATATAAGGGTAACATGTTTGTGCGATCGAACACTAGCTCAAGTAGAAATTATTGATGAACTTCACTACATACCCACTCAGGAAATTACATTGGTATTTTTGTTTTCCATACGCCGAGAAGAGAAAGTTTTTTTATAATCTGCAGCTGATAGAAGCTGAATGAAATTTCTAACATAAATTAACGTTGACTTAAAATAAAGAAAAAATCTTTAATTGCCATTTAAAATCTTTAGCCTTTTTACTGCGAGCGAAACGCAATAAACTTTTACCCCACAGAATGACAGGAAGATTTTAAAATGAAGTGAAAAATGATCCCCAGCCTCCAAGACACACTTTTACAGATGGCTGAATTTTCTCATATTGCAATTACTTATTATTAATGAATTTTCTTTTAAACAGCTGGAGGGTTGACAAAAATGTGCTGTTAGTTAAAACTTGTCAGGAGTTATTTGTAATTTTAATGTAATTATTATGTTTAGTGTGTAAAAATTAGTTTAAAAATGAGCGAATCACCTCGCTTCAAGTTCTCCATACTTCAATTTCTATACAGTGAAGTTTGATACGTACACAGAGACAGGTAGGATTATCTATTTTTTTAATTTATGTTTTCTGTAGTATGTGGTAGAGGTTGTTTATCGGAACCGAAGCATACGGTTTTTCTAGTTCAATTAATATAAGGCGTGTAGCCATTCTTTCTTCCAGTAGCTGTTTGACTGTAAATATGTTGTCCACACAGCGCAGCTGTAAAGCCACTTTGTTCTTCCCTAACCTCAATTTCTGCTTCAATCATCTCTTTAATTACTGATCCGTACACTCTCCGTATGGTTGGCGATAAAAATGTCAACATCCATTTATTGGGCATATTATCTTCTTTCATCCGGCAGTTATTAAATATTTGTTTCAAATTTTCCATAGCAATTTCTGGTGGGTGTTTTAGTAATTTTATGAAAATACCCCAGGACCTGGAGATTTTCCATTTTTCATCTTCTGCATTGCTCTTTCTATTTCCTTTATTTTTTTACTTCTTACCCTGTCTACTGTAGGTCTGTTTTCATCTACAGTCATCGTTTTTTATATTCCTTTCTGCTTTCTATTAATACGTCTGAGTAGTACTTTACCCAATCTTCCATCTTAATCATCTGAATCTTCTTCTTCTTCTACCCTTAGGGATAATTCCCTGTTTGTCTTCTGCCTCATTCTGTGGATGAAGAGAATCAGCTCTGGGCCCATCTCGCGGGTGGTCGTCCAACTAGTCTTTTCCCTCTCGGTCGTTCGTCCATACATATTCGAGCCAATCGGTCTTCATCCATTCGTTCGACGTGTTCTTTCCATTTTATTTTCCTTGTTTTCGACCATTTGACCATGTCTTGTGTGTTACATCTTTCCCGAATGGAACTGCTTGTTTACCTGTCTCGAAGGGTCACGTTTATTATTGATCTGAGCACCTTCATTTCTGAGGCTCGTATTTTTTGTTTTGCTCTTTTTGGTTTCCGCCTTGGCCTCTGTGGCATATGTTAATATTGGCCTTACCATGGCCTTGTAGATTCTTCCTGTCCCATCTGTTCTCATATATTTGTTTCGCCATACCGTATCCCTTAAACATCCCTGCTCTTGTGTTCTGAGCTTGTATTTCTCCAAGATGGTCTCGATTACTTGTAGTTTCAACTCCTAGATACTTGAATTTCATTACTTGCTCGACTATTGATTGCTCTGTTTGCAGCTTTCATCTTATAAGATCCTTGGATATAACCATATATTTTGTTTTCTGTGGCGATATTTGCATGTTATACTACTTGGACGTTATATTGAATGATGTGTTAGTCTTTGCAGATCGTCCTCGTTCTCTGCGATTAAGATGGCATCGTCTGTGTAACATATTATATTAGTATTTTGCGTGCCCATTTCATAACCTTGTTTGGGCTTAATTGCTTTATACGGTTCATTAGCAGATTAAATAAAGAGGTAGTAAGTGAGTCCCCTTGTCTCACCCCGTCATTAATGGCTATGTTGTCTGATAAACCTTCGGAGGTTTTTATTTTTGTGGTGGTATGTGTATATATGTCTTCTATTACTTTTGTGATCTACGCTTCTTGGTGCGGTTAAACGCTTTTGTGAGATCAACAAAGCATAGGAAAGCAGAGTGACTGTATTCGATTACCTTTTTTATAATCTGCCTCACTGTGAAGATCGAATCCGTTCCTCTATTCCTTCTAAAGCCTTGGTGTTCTTCTGCCATTTCAATTTTCTCCTCTAATTTTTCTCGGATGACTGCAGTGAATAATTTAGCACCGGTGTTTAACGGTGTGATCCCTCTAGAATTGGCTGGTGTTTTTCAGTTACCGTTCTTATAGATCGGTATTGTTATGCTGTTTTTCCATTGTTTGGGCACTTGTCCATTAGTTAGGATTTTATTAAGGAGGATATGCAGGTGTTCAATAAGTGCCTGTCCGCCATATTTTAGCAATTCGTTTGTGATTGCGTCCGGTCCTGGGGTGTTTCGGTTTTTGAGTTGGCGTATTTTCTTTTTTATTTCTTCTAATAGTATTGTGAATTCGTTATTATTTAAATGGTTTGTTTCGTATGCAGGACGGGGGATTTTTTTTTTTGATTTGGCTCAGTTGTTTGGCCAAATTGTTCTTTAAAATAGCTCATCCATTCTTCCTGTGTTATATGGTTTACTTTAACATATTCGTTTATGCCTTTCCTTGGATTCTGCAGCATTCATATCCGTTTTTGGACACCATATCGTATTACATGTCCTTCGTATAACTTTCCCAGTAATCATCTGACTATTAAACGTATTTGCATTTTCTTGTCTTAAACTGCGTATTACCTTACATGATTCTTTCATTCGGGTGCCCCCAATGTGTTGCTGTATCTGTTTGCACTTGTCATTCCATTTCTCATTTTTAATTTTCTTTACAGCTTCTTTCATTTGTGTGCTTATTCTTGCATATTGCTTTCTGTATTCGTGGTCTTGGGTTGTCAACCAGATCTCATAAAGTTCTCTTCTTTTCAGTATTAAATTTTCAACTTCTTTGTACCACCAGTACTTTTTATGCACTCTTAGTTCTTCAGCACTCCCTGTTTGGTTTTCTGCAAGCTTCGTGGCCAGTCTCAGTTTAAATAGGAATTAAACGGATTCGTTTCAGCAGGTTCAAGTTGTATCTTTGTTGGTTATTGTGTTCGATATTGCTGTCAATTCTCTAAATACTTTAACGTCTGTTGTCCTTATAGGCGATTTTTGTCTTGGTGCTATATAATCGATGATAGATCTTAGTTTTCAGCTTGGCTGTGTCCATGTAAATTTATGTACATCTCATCTGTATTCAAAATATTCATTCTTCATCGTTAGAAAGAGAGTGTGACATATTTCCACTTATCTTAGATCGGTATCGTTAAGTACATTTTCCACAAACCTTCCCACCACTACATCGTTTTCTTTTCTTCATGTTCTGGCATCCATATCTCCCATTAATACAATTTCCTTCCTCTTACTGATGTTCGAGAGAAGCATTGTCAAGTCGTTTTCAAATTCATTCTTCAGATTAATATTTGCATCGTCAGTGGGACCTTACGGTGCAATAACAATAATTGTATGACCCCAGACCGCGTTTCCATCTTCAGCTCTTCCCAGTTTTTAATACACCTTTTCCATTTTTTAATAAAAAGTTATTTACTCTCATTGAAATAGTTTTGATAGTGTCTACATATACAATATACAATCTGTCCAAAAATATTTTTTCCAATATTTTAAATAACCGAGATATTGAGTTGATTCGTTTTAGCAGAGTTACCCTGTATATAGATATATTTTTGATTTTAAATTCTAAATACATGTAAAATATTTTGATAACGATTTATAAAAAAATTCCTAAAGGTCTTATAGATTCGCACATGTGTAAAAAAACCGTTTCATGTCCTTTGTTAGGCTATGAAATTTGATTAAAATTCTTAAATCACAGATATTTTTTGAATACATCAAACACTTTGGATTCGTGCCACTTCAGGAGTAGTTTTATTTTCAAACATTTTCACACCATGCTTTTAATGCTTACGGAATTCCGAATGCTGATTTTAAGAAAATTAGATAATTCTTATCATTGGGGTTGTGTACATTGTACAAGGGCAGCCTTTCAAGTTTTTACAAACGACCACTAGATGGCGGTATTGAGATGTATCATTACTATTTTCGTAAAATTTGACATTTCTTATTGTGAAAACAGTGGCAGCTTAGAAATTGACCGATTGGTTCAGTGAGCATTTAAAAAAAGCAATTTTGTGAAAAAATAGAAATTTCACGTGAAGGTTTTCGTTGGATGATTTTTTACAATAATTAAAATTATTTTAGTAAAGGCTTAACTCAACAGCAATGCATAGAATGGCTACGTTGAACTTTTGGTAATGAAGCACCATCAGAAAATAATGTTTTTTGTATCCTTAATGGAAAACAGCCATTTGATTAAGTAGAATTCACAAAGGAAATGTTTAATTTTACTCATTAGCAACACTTTATTCGTTAGCAACACTTTAATCGTTAGCAACACAACCACACAAAAAATGACATTTAACGAAAAAATTATTCACTATATTTATTGCCATAAAAATTGACAGAATTGTTCAAAAGTTTTATCATATTTTTCTTTTGACTTTGATGGAAGTAGATTTAGAGTCGCTTCTCTGGCGGCTTCCAAAATACTCTCATTTTCTTCAAACTGCATCTTCTGTTAAAATTCTGTTTTGTGTAATTTGTCGTCATGCGTTGCTAAGGTTACTTTTAATAGGCAACTATGTTAAAGATTGTAATAAAACAATTTTTGTTAAAATATTCTTAGGTTTTCCGCGTTTTCCATTAAGGATACAAAAAAATAGCATGTTTAACTCGTAAGAAAAGTGGTCTACTATCTCGTGAAAACTTAATTTACTCGCTAACGCTCGTAAATCAATCTGTTTCCACTCGATAGTAAACAACCACTTTTCTTTACTTGTGAAACAATCTACTATTAAAATTGGTTTGCAAAATTTCGTCGTGGTCGTGCGTCCGTCAGTGATGTATTTCGTGAAGGGCTACTAAAATCGGTTGATATTCCAAAAAACATCGATTCTATGCGCAACATGATTGAAGAAGATCGACATGTGACTTAAAGTGAGATAGCCTCTATATTCTTAAGCATAGCGAAGACCGCAGTACATTCGATTTTGAATGAACATTTAGCTGTGAAAATGATCTGTTCAATAGACTCCGCATAATTTGACAGAAGCTCAAAAAAAGGCTCGTGTTAATTGGCGTATGGAAATGCTCCAAAAATTCGACCGAGGAACTTCAAATTCCGTATACAACGTCGTAACAGGTAACGAAACTTGGATATGTTCGTATGAACCGGAAACTAATCAACAATCCACTGTTTGGGTGTTCCAAGATGAACCGAATCCCACAAAAGTTGTTCGTTTATGAAGCACTTTCAAGAAAGTGATCGCTTGTATCTTTAATTGTACTGGGTAATGTTCAAAATATACAGGGTGTGAAGGTAAAGGCACACAGCTTCACTATTGCTTCCAGAGTCAATGGGGGCCGATTAAACCAAATACACCTCAGTGCAGAATACTTCTCCAAGAAGTTATGTCTCCTTAAAGAAGAAAAATATATTTTTAACATTGGGTATATTTCGGACACAAAATGGCTGATTAAGCTTTAGGGGAAACCGAACATTATTAACGTATAAGCATTACTACATACTGTAGATGGCGCTGTCGGCTGATTTTTTTCGTATCTTAAATGTTAACAAACAGAAACTTTATGAAGAAACTAAAAACACTTAATACAACAACTACTTAATAAATTTTATAATAAATCAAAAAACCAAAATACACTGGTTTAATATTGCAAAACTGACGGATAGCAGCTTGAAAATACGTAACAAATGCATTCAGTTAGTACACAAAAATCGCCTGTTTGGATGCTAATAGTATATTTCATTAGGAGTCTGGAAATAAGGATTTTTCCGTGCGCGCGTGACAAATTCTCTTACCGTGTTCGGCTTCGCCTCACACGGTAAGTCATGCAAGCACAGAAAAATCCATTTCCGGACGTGTAATGAACGATACTTTTTATTATACTTATCTGAAAACAACGCAAAAAGGATAAGAAGTAAATTTAGAACATTTTATTTTCAAAGTAATCATAATACATCGTAATAGTACCAAACATGATTAACATTTCCATAGCAACGATATATTTATTATCGGCATTGTTTTATTTTCTGTCAGTTTAATTCAAGTTAGTTTTAAAAAATGTACTCGGAAGAAAATCCAGATATTCCTATGAACATATTAGAGCTAGCGGCACAAGCCAGTGCTGATTTGTTACCAGCAAAATCCAGGATTTAGCGCACGGAAAAAAAACGGAGATCGGGAAAAATTTTCCGTGCGCTGTTCTGAAAATGCCACCTTTACGTCTTTGTAAAAACAGATGAAAACAAGGTGTTTTCAGATAAGTATAATAAAAAGAAAGTTATTTCATTTATACTCATGCTCTTTATATCATCGTTTTTTTTTGAAACTGTAGATTAGCCCGTACGAAAAAATGTACCAAAGAAATATTTCCAACTTCATTTCATAGTTTCAAAACGAATATTTCCAGTGAAATATCAAATGCTAACTTTTCACGAAATCAATACAATGTAAATCTGGTAAATTTTTATGAAATGGAAATATTTTAAATAATTACATAATAACATTTCTTAAAGATTTCAAAAATTTTTACAATTGCTTTATT
>JABXWE010013745.1:0-13805 GCA_014611495.1 Limonius californicus
GCAAGACATTGCAGCTTGCATCTTCAGAGTGAATATAACACTGAATTCAAATCCGGGAAGCGGAGGTATTTAAACCTCTTTGAGCCAGTCGGGCAGAACGACGGAGTTCTGGTTGGCTGTCACCGTTGGGCAAGGACGGATCCGGTGGAGCGTGATCGTGTGATCGATGATGCGTAGGAGTCCTTAGAGGATAAACTACTGGAGTCCAAGCTTTGCTGAGTCTAAAACCATCCTCCCTGTTTATGTTGTTAGGTTGTTTTTCAATTTCAATTGCTTCACGTATGATACCAAGGAAATAATGAGGCACTCTGGCGAGTACCCGAGCATTGTCAAAGGCGACCTTATGTCCAGTTAAACCAGTATGTTCAGCCACCGTAGATTTTGTGATGCGTTTATGTTTGCAATCACCTTTGTGCTCTCGCAATCTTAACTCAATGGAACGACCAGTTTGTCCGATGTAGTTTGAGCCACAGGAACAAGGGATATTGTAGATCCCGGCTGATTTTAAATTTGATATATGATCCTTTACGGGTCTGAAACCATTTCCCAAAGTTTCATTAGTCCTAAAGACTGTCTTTATGCTGTACCTTCTAAGAACATGTCCAATCTTATCAGTAGTGCCTTTACTGTAAGGTAGAAAAGCTTTGCCTTCCGGAGGTGCCAGTTCCTCCTTATCCTTGGACAGTTCCGCATTGCGGATTGCTCTCTGTATTTCTGTGGCTGTATAACAATTTTGTTGTAACGACATCAAGAGATGAGTTTTCTGTTGTTGTAGGTCTTCTGCATCTGAGACTCGAACTGCTCTGGTTGTTAGAGTTTTTAGCACAGTTGCTTTCTGCATCGGGTGATGATGCGAATTTGCATTTAAATACCTGTCGGTGTGTGTTTTCTTTCTGTAACCTGCGTGCCCCAAGCTGCCATCCGATTTCCGTGTAACATGTACGTCTAAGAATGGAATACTGCCATTTTCCTCTACTTACATTGTGAGTTGGATTTGATCATGAATTGAGTTTAGGTGTACTAAAAATTGTTCTAGTGTTTGGCGTCCGTGAGACCAAATGACGAACGTATCGTCTACATATCTGAACCAGGATTTAGGTTTAAGATCAGCTGCTGCCAATGCTTTGGTTTCAAAGTCTTCCATGTATATGTTTGCAATAACAGGTGATAGCGGTGAACCCATAGCCGCTCCTTCAATTTGTTCATACAAGTTGCCATTCCGACTGAAAAAGGTGTTTTTCAAACATATTTCGACTAATTGGTTTAGATCTGTAGGTAGTTTATCTCTTAGGATCTCTAACACACCATCTACCGGTACCTACTTTTGTGAAAAGGGACACAACGTCGAAACTGACTAAAATATCTCCTTCACACCACCGTAAACTTTTGACCTTGTTGACAAAGTCACAGGAATCTCTTATGTACGATTCTGTGTTGCCACTAAGTGGGCGAAGCTTAGTGGATAAGTACCTTGCTAAAGCATGTGTAGGAGAATTTATAGCACTCACAATAGGTCTGAGTGGCACTCCTGCCTCGTGTATTTTGGGTAAACCATAAATACGTGGGGTGATAGAGTTTTTGGATATGATGCGCTGTTTTTCCGGCGTCAATGGCGTCAATCGCATCAGAGCAGTTGATAGCAGCAGTCACTTTTGAGATGAGAGAGTTAAGCGGATTGCGATTAAGCCTTCTGTATATGCAATCGGACAACAGTGTTTCCATTTTTAAATTATAATCTGAAGTGTTCATCACAACAGTATCATTGCCTTTATCTGCTTTAAGTATGAGGACATCTTTGTTATCTCTTAGTAATTTCAGTGCTTCTTTCTCATTTGTACTGATGCTGGAGCGGGGCGGCTTCGCTCTTCTTATTATGCTTGATACATCCTGTCTGATGCTTTCAGAAATTACTGTAGGTAGTCCGTGAGTTGCTGCTTCTACGCTTCTAAGATGGTCTTTGACAATGCTCGGGTACTCGGCAGAGTGCCTCATTACTTCCCTTGTATCATACGTGAAGGAATTGAAATTGGAAAACAACCTATCGACATAAACAGGGAGGATGGTTGTAGACTCAGTAAAGCTTGGACTCCAGTAGTTTATCCTCTAAGGACTCCTACGCATCATCGATCACATGATCACGCTCCACCGGATCCGTCCTTGCCCAACGGTGACAGCCAACCAGAACTCCGTCGTTCTGCCCGACTGTCTCAAAGAGGTTTAAATACCTCCGCTTCCCGGATTTGAGTTCAGTGTTATATTCACTCTGAAGATGCAAGTTGCAATGTCTTGCGAAACGTTAGTTTGTATGGCTTCACAAACAGCTAACAGGCATAAGCCGATTAAGTATTATTGTGCTGGCAAACAAAATACATCAAGATCAAATCCTTGTCCGTCACAAGGTTTGATTAATATAAGCACACGGCCCTGTTTAGGCAGGCAGGGTCTACGAACAAATACGGCTCAAACTTCTAGAGCAAATGCTTGTAAAGGCAGACAAGCTACAGGTCGTGCCTTACCTCATAATGCTGGGTGTAGTTCCCAAATGACGGACGCGGTCTAAGCCGAACGTAAATTGTAATATTGACAGTTCGAGAAACCGCGAAAGCCTCAAAGAATATAGTTTTCATGTAGCAAAGTTAATAGAACCATGGAAATATAAAGTATTCAATATGCCTTTACGATAACATAGTTTCATATAGAGTCCATCTTCCGAGGAAGCCAAACAAGAGAAGATAAATTACACTAACAGTAATTTTCTTTATTTTGTAAAACTACTGAAAGCTAAGAACCAGGATTATGATAATCGGTACGTGGAATGGTACCGCTATGGAAAAAATATAATCATGCTGGTAAGCACATCGACCAGTAATCAATGATAACGGAGACAGATTGACAGACACATGTACACAATATAACCTGCACCTACGGAACACCTTTTTTAGTCATAAAGACATACACAAATTTACTTTGGAAAGACTGACTCTGAAACAGAAATCATTTGTAGATCATATTATCTTCTTGTTCTTTCGGCCTTCTTCAATCTAGCTCTGGATGTAGACCTCCAGTTTCCTCGGCTTTCGACTGTTCTCTCCTCCAAGCTAACCCTGCATGTCTTCTAATGTCATGTTATGTTCGTTTGATTTTGCCCCTTCATCTGAATTAAAGATTTATTTTAATTCTTAAGTCGATCGCTATTTTATTTTTTTTTAAGATTTAGTTATGGGAGGTCACTTTCGCAAAGCCTTTGAAACTTCCCTTTGTAGACTGGATTTGCCGATCGAAAACAATTCTTGGGATTCTGCGTTGACAGGATGGTCGGAAGTCGCACGTGTTAAATTGTTCTGAACTATTGCACCATATTTCGCAATATGATGAAATCCTTCAGCTACTGGATAGTTTGGTTCGTTTTTTTCTTGAGTCTAATCGTTTTCGATGGGTGTCCATCCCGTGAATTTTCATATCGTTGTTAACACCGTGGGGTGACAAGTGTCGGATTAAAGAAACACGCTTAAATTTTAACCCTGGGAAGGCAATTCATTGTAAATTTACCGGTCGCCTTTGGCGGAATAATACCGAACCTTTTCAAAAAAATAGCCATAAATGTGTTAGCTTCAAGGAAAAGATTAACGAAGGAATGGATGTCGAGATCCAACTGATCACAAATTGGTGAAGTTAGATATATAAATCGTAAGTGGTTGGTAGCAGCTAACTCGGACCCTGGCTATACCTCTGGTTTTACCGTTGTTGCGATAAACGCATTGATGTTTTGGCTCTTAACATTGACTCCATTCGATTCAGTCTTCAGGGGCGTGCCTGTGGATTTATCCTGCTTCTTAAGAACACAAGAATACCCAAAATTGTGCCTGCCTCTCTCTCTCTCTCTCTCTCTCTGTCTCTCTCTCTATTTCCTGCAACCAAAACTCAGGTAAAAGAAATTTCTGGAGTTGTGAAAAACTTTTTCTGAGTTTCAATTTCAAGCGCAGAACCTTTTTTCTGTTAATTGTAAAGAGTAATCATAAATCGTATTTTTTTGTAAACTCCGACGCCAATGGCTGCGTACATGTTTTCTAAGAAATTAAATATCGCAAGCCGCTGACGGCGAGCCTTTTTCAGGTGGAACGTTCCAACAAAATGTTGTATTATTTAACCATAAATATTATAATTTTCCCTGAAATCGTTATAATTTTTGTATCATGTCAGTAAACTAAAAGAAGTTGAATTATATTTGTCTTGAAATTTACCACATCTTTTATTTTTGTGTATTTTTATCTTTGTCTGCATGAACTTTGCAAGTTTTACATATAAGAGGAGGCACAATAAAGGTGAGTCGATTCCCGTAAGCTGCTAGCTTCTCGGCCTTCCACGAGAACTAGTAATCAGCTGTGATTTGGAGGGTGGCGCCCGTCAATTTTGTCCTTCCCTGTACACAACTAGGAAGATTTCCCTCCCGTAACCGGTTTTCGTGAACTACCTCTACTCCTCTGAGCTAAGCTGTGGGCCTCTTTCCATCTATCCTCTTGCGGGTCGACGAAAAAGCTCGTTTGGTCCGTAACAGTCATTAGTCCATCTCATCTGAGATCTTCCTCTGCTTCTCCCACCAAGTCATTGGCGCCAGTGCTGTTAAGTAGTGTTCCACCCATCGTTTGGTTGTCTTGCGCGGTGTCCTGCGAATTTCCATTTCAATGTTGCTACTCTTTCTGGTACGTCCTGAATTTTGGTCTTTGTTCTTACCCAATAATTTTTCTTCCTGTCTCTTAGCGAAATGTGGAGTATTTGTCTTTCCATCCATCTTTGTGCTTTTATTAGCCTGTCCACATTTCTCTTAGTTAACGTCCAGGTTCGTGCTCCATAGGTCATGAACGGTAACACACACTGATCATTAACTTTGGTTTTAAAGGTTTGCGGAATTGATTTCTTCTTCAGGGTGTAGCTTAGCTTTCCGAAGGCATTTCTGCTTCTTGGTTCTCTTTATTCGGTTTAATTATTTGGCCCAGCCACTGGTTGTAAAGCATTTCTGTTAAGTGTAATTTCTAAGTCATCTAGGGTATTTGTCATTACTTTAGTTTATGTTTGATTGATTTTTAGTCTGGCTTTTCTTGAGTTTATATCAAGCTCATTTATCATAGTTTGCAGATCTTCTTGTTTTCCCTATTATTACAAAGTCATCTGCGTATTTGAGATTGTTCACTCGGTTTCCATTTACGTTTAAGCCCTTATACTCCCAGTTTAACTTTTTGAAGACATCCTCCAGTATTGTGATGAAAACCTTAGGGGACATTGAATCTCCCTATCTCAGTCCTCTTCTAATTGGTATAAGTCTGGTTTCTTCGTAAATTTTTACAGTTATTGTGGGGTCTTTGTATATATTATGAATTAGCGTTGCGTAACGATGTTCAACTCTGCAGTTCCAAAGTGCCGATTCTATTTCCTAGGTTTCTATTGTGCCGAAGGTTTTCTCGTAGTCTATAAAGCCAATATATACGAAAGATGGTATTCCGTAGCTTTCCCCAGGAGGGTCTTAATTGCCAGTAGGTGGCTCCTGTCTGAAGGCTGCTTGTTCGCAGGACTGGTAAGATTTTGTTTGTCTCCTTTTTTGTATATCAAGGCTGTTGTTACGTCTTTCCAACTTTTAGGTATTTCTCCTTCTCCTTCTTCCAAGCATTTGTTAAGGAGTAGTTTTATTAATTGTATTACATTCTGTCCCCCTTCCTCTATCATTTCTTTGATGATATCTCGGGAGATTAATAGTTTTTCATTATTATGCTATAATTAAACGTAAACCAACACTTAAAGTATTACACGCAAGAGTTAAATGTGGAGCGAACTGTGGCTCAACTCATAATTTATTAACAGCTAAAATGGTCTTTTTAACTTATAAAGAATCTAAGAAAACCTCGAAATAAATGAAGGTACAACAAGAGTTAAAAAGCAGATTAAATACAATCTCCAACTCATACGTTAAGATAGTATACGAAATCTCCATCAGAGAAGACAGAACTTAAATCTAAGCAGCTGTGAACGGACTGAATATGTGTAGGAAGAGTTTAACAAAATTAACAAAGCCATGCATGAAGCTGTTAAGGGAGCGCTTGAAGACATTCAAGGAAAACGACGAAATCAAATATGGCGAACAAGAAATATAAAAGAAGCAATCGAAATTAAGAAGATGGCATACAATATACGGCTAACATTGAAGGATGAAGGGAGTTGGCAAGAATATAAGACACAAAATAAAAAAGGAAAAAGCATTATAGCTGTCTGCTCCTGACAAGGATAAACAACCTCTGTCTGCTCCTGACAAGGATAGACAACTAGGATCGCAGGCATGTAGCCGACCCCGAAACACTTGCACAACAACTGCTTTAACAGTAACAGCTTTTTCTGCGGAGCTCTGCTCCCTTTGTTCTGAAGTGCTGGTTAATAAATGCGTATAGTTTATAAGATTGTGTTTCTTTAAACTATCCGACATATGGTCCTTCGAGCCGGATAGCTATCAATCAATAATTTCCAAGTAACACTAGATCAACCAGGCAGCAGTCCTAGCTTCCAGAATCAGCAAGTCATCAAACAGGCGTCCACGAGCAGACCGTCAAACACAGCTAGAAGAAACCCTCGCCCACCAGAGTAAAGTGCTAAGAGCTATCCTATAATTCCTAGTTATCCTACGTAATTTGTCCAAAGAAGGGTTTCAATCCTTATCAATTAATACATTCTTTTTTTCTTTTCGCAACGTTGGTCAATTTACGAAATTTTATTAAAGGCAACTTGATTACCGATTATTATGAGTGAGTTAGCGATTTGATTGCAAAAGAGGTAGAATTAAGGCAAAACTAATCATATGTATAGCAACCTTTAATCGATCTCGAAAATGCCAAACTTTAGCCGATTTTGATAAGGGTACCTTTTTTGTTTCGAAAATTACAACAAATAAGATTTTTTATTAAAAAGTACACTGAGAAAAAAGTTATGGTCATTTTAATTCGTAAAGAGCACAATACAGAGCGTTCTCTAGCGACTAACATAAAACGGTGTCCGTGATAGGCTTTCTCATACCGAAAACTCCCGTATACCAACTTTTAGTGCAACACGTTAAAAAATGTTTACGATATTTAAACAAATTCTCTTTCAAAATTTATTTTGAACGTCCTGTATCTCGAAAACTAATCGTTTGCCGACCTATGTTTATATAAACTTATTATTAATTTTATAAGTTCTAAAGAGTGTTAGAGTCCTGCTACAAAAAACTGAAACACCCTGTATATATAATGATTTTTTTCACTAAAGACAGCATAATGCAGCGAATTGTTTCTCGCATATAGGGGAGACCTTATATGAGACTGAAAAATTGTAATAAATCGAGACTAAGTAAAATTTAATCTGTAAAAATAATTGGAGTTGGGTTTTTTCGTACCGTACACGCTTTTCAAAATATTTAAATATCTAATAAAACCGCCCATCACTTCTTTGGACATCCCACGTTAGGTCTTCCTCTTGGATTATACTGAAGTCCTAGTTTCGGCAATCTACTGTCTTCTTTCGGTTATTGTTTATCTTTTCTTTTACCGCAAATACTTAAGTTATCTGGTGCAAGCTTTCAAAACTCGAAGGAATATCATTTTTGCTTGAATCTTACTAAAATCGTACAGTGTTTCTTAATAGTCCTGTTTATTGTTCTGGACGCAAACGTAATTACCTTATTATTAATAGCTTGATCGTAATCATACGATACGTCACATCATAAATATTTAAAGTACACTATTTGTTCTATGCAGGTATTGACTATGTAAATTTTGGATCGTTTCCTTGATATGCCACAACTTTTGGGTCTCGGTGTTCAAAAATCACTATATTTAGAGAGTAGTTTAAACCACCCAACGACTGAACTAAACAGGATTACACAAGAAAGCGCCTTAATTATCCCTAGTTTTTAAAAACACTGCTGAAGGTTCTCGTAAAAAAACGTTTATCTTAATGAAGATGAGTAGAAACTGTTCTTCTCAGAACCACAAATTACTGTTTGGAAAAAATGCATAAGAAGCTGATGATACCATAAACGATAGATACATGATTTATCATTAAAGAACTAATGTAAATAATCTATATTTGTCAAGCAAATTAAACTTCAAATCTTAAAGAAGTTTGTTATTTGAGAATTAGATAGTAGATAGTAGGAACGGAGACCCCGTACTGGACGAAGAAACGTAAGAAAATCTAAAAAGCGATGGAAGTGCTCGAAAAAGAGAAGAATCACATCATTTATAAAGTGATATATTGAGAGGTAACTAAATGTTTTGTATATTCTTGAGTGTAAAAATAGTTTTCTTAACTAAAATTTGCTTCGACAACTGCCAATATTTTAAACAAAATGTTATTAAATGGCATTTCTATCCATGGGCAAAATATAGAATTGGTGGATCGTACTGCGCTTCAGAAAGTAAATGTCCAAAACCAACATGCAACGGAAAGTAAATATACTTAATATTACTCATAGCTGTAATTTGCCAAGATAACCTAGTTCCGTATGATAACTATAAGGTACCCTTTGAAAGGAAATAGATGTCTCAAATTCCTAGATTAGTAGATTTCTCTTTCCAAAATAGTTCGAAGAATGAGTTGCTCATACACGTGTCAATTTTGAACTACTGAGAGGCTTGCCCGTAAGTTGCAGTTCAAGAAGTTCAAGATAACTTCGCTATCTAGCCGCTTGTATCTCTATTAAGTGCAACTGATCAGAAAATCATTATGCTAGATATTTTCCATTAAACCGATACGTCTTACATACGGGAATACTTGAAACGTGCATCTACAATACTCTTGGCTATTTATTCGCCTTTTTTTCTTGATTTCACCGCCACCTATTTCAGATTACCGACATATTACTCGCTCCCAATTTATTTCGGCTTTCCTGTCTCTTTCTTTATTTGCTGTTTTTCTACATATTTTTAGACATATAACTACTTCTTTGTTCTTTGATCCATCCACTTTAATTTGAACTAGAACTGAGTATCACTAAGCACTAAGCACACGCAGCACATAAAATCTAGATTAATATTTAAAAAATCGTGTTCTACTTGTACTCCAAATTGTCTTGAACGCTATAGCAGAGATTTGTTGCTTAGATCAGCAACCAGTCCTATCGACAAATACAAAATTGTGCTTACCTATATTAGAGTAAGTAGGTACTACAGTTAATAAGTCAACTTGAAGTCGCGCTTAGTTACATCATTATAGCAGATATACACTTACTTACTAAGTCTTGCTCTACATAATTTAATATATGCTTAAAACGTCAAAATATTTCACCATAATACACAATTGTACAAGGTGAATTAGAGATACCATTAACTGTTAAAAGTTGCTTTGAAGTAAGAAGGTTAATCAGACACTGGTCAGTTGAATTTGATGACGCTAGCATATCTCCCAGTTAATTAAACCAATATAAATATTTGTATCGTAGTGGTAGTCCTTTTATTTACAAATTAACCTCTACTAGCACGGTCGACCAACTGAAACGATTTGTTAAGTTCTTGTTTTATAACGACAAGCAAAGACAGCCATAGCCTCTCGAATGGTTTGGGAACTGCCATAACAGTTTCAGTTTTGGTGAAGAGAAAACCCAAATCAGTGAAAGGCTGTGGATTCCCAAGCACGCATATTTAATTTCAATTCAGAAATAATATCTTCAGCATGGGCTACAACGGTACGAAACAAAGAATGCAAAAACCGTTTCTTAACCAAATATTTAATTAAAATTTTGCGGATGGTCTCTTTATTCACGCCATAATATTCTGCCATCATTCGTAAAGTCACACTCTGATCAATTTTTAGCGAGTATAGTTTATTTGGGATGAGTTCCTGTATGAGAACCGCAAATGCTCCTGGTTTCCTATCGTCAATTCGTCATTCATGCCTTCTCAGCCGTCTTTGAACGCGCAAACCAGCTAAAATTGTGTCTTCTTCTTCTCCTACTTCTTTTACATTTGGGATCTATTACATCCCTTTCTGCTATGCTGCCAAAGCTCAACTATCTTGCCATCTTCTCGATGGTTTTCCAAGTGGTCTCTTTGTTTCAAGTCTACCATTTCTTGCGTTTTTGAGAAACCCTGTTACGGGCCAAACGAGCTTTTTCGTTGAACCGCAGCAGGAAAGATGGAAGTACCTTCGGCTTAACTCATAGGAGTAGGGGGTTTCACGAGAAATGCTTAGGGGAAGAAAATCTAATGTAGTCGTATACAGGATAAGTCAAATTAATGGGCGCCACCCTCCAGGTTACAGCTGAATGCAGGTTCTCGTAGGAGGGCCGAGAATCCAGCAGCTTACGGAAATCGAACTCATCTTTATTGTGCCTCCTCTTGTATATAATGTTTACGAAGTGCATGCGCAATAAAATACACAGAAATAAAAGGTATGGTGGATTTTAAGACAAATATAGCTCTATTGCTTGAAATTGGTAACACACACAGTACAAAAAATACACTCAAAACGGTAATAACTGTAGTTGAACACAAGTTTGGTACGTCCAAACACTAGGGCTCGCCGCCACTGGCTTACGATATTTATTTTACTAAACACACAGATTTGCGCAGCCAGTGACGTTCAAGTTCACTGCACCATTAACAACGAATAGCAATTCGCGACTGAAGGTCGCCTTGCGTTCCATTACGAAAAGGGTTCAGCACCTTAAACCAGTCAAATGAATCTCGGAACAAGTTTTCACAACAGCACAATTAACAATTTTTACCTTAATTTTCTTCATGTAGGGAACAGAGAGGGAGGCACAATTTGGGGTGGTCCTTGGTCCTTGCAAGCAGACAAATTTGTCAGGCACGCCCCTGAAGGCGGGATCTCGATGACGGCAACGCAATCGCGAAGACTTTCTTCGGAAAACGGGTAATTTCGAATGTAACTTGCAACGATTTAGTGGAAGGAGTCACGGGGTTAATGGCTGTAATCCAACACAAGTTGAGAAAACAATTTCACTAAATTGTCTTTGCTAAAACGTAATATTCTGCTAATATTTAATTCGACTCTATGTCGAGAATATTCTGCCCCAGGCTAGAAAAGCGATACGGTAACTTAAGTTAGCAGCAGCACTACCAGAAAAACTCCGGCTCAAAACCACGTGCCATCACCCTCAGAACCTTGAGCTGACTCACCTTCAGTACTTGTCGTCGGCGCTGAGGTCTTAACGAGCAACCGGGTGAAACGGAGATTTTATGTCGACTGCCGAAAAAAACGAACGCAAATATCCAGCACCTGTTTCAGCGCCACTTTGCAGACAACGAGTTCTAATACCTGTTTTAGATCGGCATACAGGCTAAGCATACTTGTTCGCGTTCCCTTAAGTTCCGAAAAAGTGACCTCGCATAAATTAACCTTTGGAAATAATAAAAATAGTAGTCGACTTAAGAAAGGCAAATAAAATAAAGACTTTAATTCGTAAGAAACGACAAAATCAAACTAACGTGACAACCCATTATTGGATATTGAGATTACAAGGCTTATTGCAACGTGTTCTACTTCGCTTAACGTCTTAAACGTGATACGCGTACGCGTACGCGTACCTGTATAATACTTGTTTCTGATCTGATCGTATGTTCACCGTTACACGCCAAAGTATTTTCATTTCGGTGGTTCGAAGAGCCATTTTCGTAACCGAGGTGTCTGCACATGTTTTCGCTAAATAATATGTTAGTGTCCGTGGAATATAGGTTTCAAACATTTTGATTTGCGCTTCCAGCCTTATATCTTTGTTTTCCGTATTGTATCCCCTAGATATTCTAAAATTCTAGTTATTTTGTTGTTTTACAATGTGACACTCAAGTTCAAATTTCTATTGCCAGTTCAATCATTACATATTTCAACTCCCAACTATTTGGATCTTATCACATGTTTACACCTTCCAGGTTCCTTAGTTTACTAAAGTTTTAGCTTATTTTGTAAATATTTATGTAGTTTAAGTTCTTCTTTTCTTCCCATTGTCTTCAGTCTAGGACCTATTTACTGCAATTCTGGTTTTTATTTGTGGGACGCAGAGATCCAACTACCTTTCCATGTTTTCGGTGGTCTTCCTGGTTATCCTGTTGGTCCCGGTCCGCCTTCCCTACATGTTCGTTCCACGCTTTGCGATATGTACTAATCCATCTAACAACGTCTTGCTGATATCGTCATTCTTTATTCTGTGTTAAAGAGTGAGCCCTTTTACCATGTTATATTTCTCAGCATTTCATTTCTGTTGTCCTAAGAAGTTGTTTTCTTACTGTGTTGCCTGCTTGAGTCTCTGGTGAATGAATAAGTCATGATGGGTCGATGAGGTTGTAAACTTTTATTAACCTTGACTTATTGCGTAACTTTAGGATTTCTGAAATAAGCAGCCACATTATTTAAGAGAATCTAAAAACTCAATTTATTTTTTTTCTGCTACTAACAATAGCTGATTAAGCATTTTTTCAGAATGGAACAGTAACCATTTTTGCGAAATACCTAACTCCACCGTATGATAATCAGTGCGATAACAGCTACAGCAGATGTTGAACAATTCTTTATTTCTATCATACTTTTTAGAAACACGATAATACCGTATACCGGTGTTATCTACTTTCTTTGTAAGGCTCGTGCGCCTATCAAATGTTTTACTAATCATCCATTTCCTGCTCTATAGATATTTTACTGCTACTATCCAATATAGCAAATGAAGCACTTGTATACATTTCTGTAAAAAAAATAATAAATTTAAAGTAACATGTCTGTACAACATAATAGGAAAATACTACATGTGGTTCGTGGTATTTATTATATTCAAGATATTTGATTAACCGCATTTTCAGTTATTACTGTTTCCTATTTAGTTTCTTTCATACACGGTAGCAATTGCAGTTTGTTAAAATAACTAAAGGGAATTACATATTACAAAACAACATTAACCGCAACATCAGTTAATTAATTGGTTTTCCTTACTGGGACAAGAGGGGGAAAGCTTTTGCGAAATGATAAACAAACAATACATTTCCAAGTGTCTTATCAAAGCTTTGTAGATCTCTGTACGCCTATGTATATAGAGACATTTTGACATGGAGCATCCACTATCTTAACACTGTTCAACCAGGCAGGAAACACTCAATTATCAAGAATGGCAACGGTTCGAATTGCAATGTGCGTATTATTCTTCTACGGTTTCGCAAATGCTGAATTTTTGGCTGAAAAACTCAGAAAAACACTCGCAGGGGATCAATCTACAAAAGTAAGTATATTGTTATTAAAGTAATATAATTTTTGTTGATAAATCAATAATTTTCTTATGGAATTAATACACAATGTAATACCAACCTTAATTGTTTTAGAAACAGCGAGAAAGTCAAAACAAGAAGGTAAAACGGATCGAGTCTCGTCAAACCAGCCAGACTAAACTCATCACCTATCAATGATGAAGATACTTGAATCTTCAGGTACTTTACAGTCAGTATTAAAAGGGAGAGTATAGTTTTTACACAAGCAGTATTGGGAAGTACAATTAAAATAGATATTTAGGAATTGGTCACTCATGACAATCGTTTTTTAATTAAAACAAATTATTGAAACCACAGTTCTTTTAATTAATTATACTTCGTATTCAATATATTGTCAGGTATGCTATGCATACTTACAACAATATGCAAATGTATGTACTGCTACTGTGTATTTGCCAACTAGTGAGTATTTAGTTTATAAATGTTTAATAATTTAGCCAATAAAGTCATGGTATCATGGTATTTTTGTTAAATAATTATATTGTTTTAAATAAATAAAATGACGAAACATAATTTGTG
>JABXWE010013749.1:0-25408 GCA_014611495.1 Limonius californicus
ATACGAAAATAAACGACAGCACACGAAAAAAAAAATTCTAACAAAGCAAACCAAACAAAACGAGAACAACCAAAAAAAACCTGCAAACGATACGAGAACACGACAAAGTTTCGCGAAAGTTCGGGACAGGGAATGAAAATATCAAAAAAAAAAGATTCTACAAAATTCAAAAAACGTACGACACTGGATTCACAAAGCCATGATGACAAATGCAAGAACAGCAATTCAACAAAGAAAGTTTTCGTAAATAAACTCTAGGTTCAAGGTCGGACACTGCACGAAAATAAAGCGAAGGTTCGCCTTCAAAACAAGGAATTAAAATGTCAATCAAATAAATCGTGAAGATCGGGTGGAAAAAAAGATACGGCACTGGATTCTGAACAAATAATTACGTAATTAACAACAAAGTCACCGAGGACAACCAAGTTCCAAAAAAAAAATTTACGAAAATCCGCTAAAATTTAAAAAAACTGGAAATTTAAAAAAAGTTTTAACAAAATCTGAAAAATTCACAAAATTGGGTGGTTAATTTAAAGAATTCTACAGGAAAATTTAACAGGACAAGAATATCTCGGCCCAGATTTACTTAAACACGGAAAATTTCAAAGAAAACTCGAGAAAATTCAAAAAAAGTCAAAACAAAATACTGAGAATCGAAAAAAAATTCAAATGCGGGAAATAAGACACAAAGTTGCGAGAAAATTTTGCAAAAACAGGTCGGAAAACGTACACAACTTTCCAAATAAAAGGGTTTCACGGAAATTACTCCAATACTCGGGAAAAAATGGCAAGAAAACAGCCCCACGAAGAGGGTGCCAAATTTTGTTACGCGAGCAAAAAAAGGTTTACGTTACGGCGCCAAATTTGTTACGGGCCAATTCTCACTACGAGAATTCTGGGACGGAGAAAATCGCACGTTGGCGTGCTAAGAAATTTTCGGTACGGCCAAACGCGCTTTTCTTGGACCCGCAAACAAAAAAAGATGGAAAAGGCCAGCGGCTTGCTCAGAGGAGTAGGGGGAGTTCGCTAAAAATCGCTTATAGAGAAAATGCTTCAAGTTGTGTACAGGGCGAGTCAGAATAAGTGGGCGCCACCTTCCAAAATCCAGCTGTTTATGTAGGTCCTCGCGGAAGGTCGAGAAACCAGCAGCTCACGTGAATGGAACCTACCTTTAATTGTGCCTTCACCTGTATATTTAAAGCTTGCAAAATTTTTACATAAACACCTACAGAATACACATAAATAAAAGAGGCAGTAAATTTTTTAAAACACATATAATGAATCTGTTTGGCCCACATACAACAAAATGGCGAGTTATCAGACAAATAGTTTAAAATCACAATAATTAAGAAAAATCCTTGAACGTTCGGGGAAAACGACGCCGCTGACTCACAATATTTATTCTGCTATATATCTGTGTGGTCAATGGCGTAGTTTACAAGAAAAATACTATTTTAATATTGTTGTACAAACATTAGCGATTGAAGATCGCTTTTAGGTTATCTACAAAGAGTTCAAAATCGCGAAATTCTGCAAGTTGACGCGAGCAAAAAAAAAAGGTTTATTCCTTTTCACTGCACCACAAAAAAAACTGATCTTTTTACCTTGACGGTTGTAAGAGACAGGCACAAGTACGGCAATTTTCCAGTTGCGTGGTCGAAAATACAGGGGCCAGGAAAACAAAGCCCTTCGGGGCAGCGTTGGAAGCGATGAAGCTGTTACGCCCCTGGAGGGATCCAAACTGGTTTCCACTGCGCCAGCTAGCGTAGACAGAAGATACTCTTTCGAACAACGGGAGCAAACCAGTTCCAGCAACGCACTTGCACGATATTTATTTATTTATGTATTTCCTTTTTGCCTCACACCAATCCGAACTGAGTTCGACAGGAGCAATTAGAAACTTTAATTGTCCACAACCATGGCGTTTCTTTGGCTATCACTTATTTCTTTATCCGACGGTTACGTCGATTAACATTTGCCCTGCAGCAAACAAAAAAACGGTAACATAATACGATAGCCCACGCCGCGAGGAAAAGGAAAACAAACAATCTGCCGGCTCACCCGCTAGTCTCGATAGTCTGGCTTTCACTCTATAAACGTTTACGGGCCTCGACTGATGTTGATTTCAAGGACCCGGAGTGGCGGAGATCTAAATGCCGACTGAATCAAAATGCCATGGGAATCTCACGTCTCCCCTCAAAATTGCACAACATGACGAAATCATATGGAAGAAGTTCGAGAAGGAATTTTGTTTTTAACGCTCGGAATTCCCAGAAGCGTTCAAGGTTTAGCACGAAAGAAAAACAGGAGCTTGCGATTAACACAAAGAGCTATTGACACAATTTGAACTTCGACAGACAAAACAAAATACCGAAAATAGTAACCCAAAATAAGAATTTAATTAAACAGCGATATTAATTCCTACGAAGCGGCAAACGAATCACGGAACTACCAAAGTGTGCGGCAAATTTAAAAATCACATAACAAAAGACCATTTTTAAGATAATTGTACTGAAACTTTGTTCTGCTCATACAATTTTCTAGTTAATCCATTTTAAAAATGTTGATCAAAATAGCAGTATGGCAGAAGAGTATTTAGACCATAATTATTTCTAATGCCAATAATACAGTTTAGATATGTAGAATTGATTTAAATATTTTAAATGGAACGTGCCTAGGTTATCAAAAAAAATTTACGTGGCTTGCCGTAGCTTCCCTAGACCTATTTTTTGTATGCGATTTTCATTATAAAGTCATCAGAGAGGTATTCTGTCTAGTAGATCTTCTCTGGAGCAGAAGTATCGACACTTCCCGCGGTTCAGAGCCTACGTTAAGCTGTACGTCCTATATGTCTGCGGTACTTTAAAACGCGCAACACGGTCATAGGAAAGCAGATTGCTACGTCTGTACTATACAAAGCAGTTTAAGAAGAAAGACAGTACTTGATGGATCAATTATACCGCCAAGCTTGATAGCTTCTCCATAATAAATATTTGAATTTAGTGTACAATTTTTATGTTTATATACCTCAATGATTCTGTCAACCAAATCCATTTGGTTGGTATTTTATGTGAATCCCTTAAATTTGTTACGCAACAGAATTATAAAAATATATGAAGCAAATATAGTGTTAAAAGGATAATTCCCTGCGTTCTCTAGCATCTAGAAAGGCGCTACATTTTTTTTTGTTTTCCATACTTCCATCGTGATTAGCGTTGTTAGTCACTTTGACGTGAATAATGTTGATTCCCGCAGGGTGCAAATTTCATAGTAAACTTTGCTATCTGTGGGAAGTTGCTGATGGAATAGTGGACAGTGAATAAAATTTTGTATAATAGAGTGTGGTTGTACGAAATAACAATAGAAGCACGAAGAGTAATACGTCAAAAAGCTCATAAATTATTCATAATACGCGTCGATACGTGATCTAAAATTTGATAAGCGTAGCTTTCATTCAAATTGGGGTTTCATAGAGAGGGTACACAACAAATACTCTTTGGTCGTTCGTATTGATCGCTGGAGGTTTTGAAAGGATCATGTCGATGAATTGGGTTGCCTACAATTTAACTTTACCCCGTTTTGTGGTAAATAAATACTCGCCGGCGGGCCGTGATAGATAGGCCAAAGCACTTTTAGATTACAAATCGTTATCAGGCGCTGTAACGACATTTTAGGTCTACAATATACAAAGTATCAATGTTATGACGAGGGGCTAATGGAGCTCTGACGCAAACTTCCTGTGCGTGGTTTCTCCAACAAACGGAAATCAACTCTGGTATTTTCTCTTTGTTGAAAAAGCGGGCAAGAAATCATCCTGGTGGTAATGATCAGTTTGGACGGTTAGGGCTGATCATCCTCTTATCACGTTTTCGTATTAGGTACCTAATAAGCAGTAAATAAAAATAATCCGCTGCGTTACTACCTTTGATAATGGAACCTTCTCAAGTGGAAAGTTATAAAAGAAAATGGATGCAATTTTCGTAATATCTTTGCGGAAACTGTTAGATGAAGGCATTGTTTAGCTTTTTAATATATTAATCTTGAATCACTCCATGTTTGTTTATAAAATATATAAATATAATGTAGGTAGGGAGGGTGGAAATGCGTGAATATTGTTTTTATGCAGTAATAAATTAAGAAAATCTGAATTAGTAGAATTGATATTTTTAGATTATTAAAGAATGTAGCGAAACCATTATGAGGCTGCTTGATTATAGTAACATACAAGATATTTAAAAATAATTCTTCAATGTAACTCTTAAGTAAATAGGTACTTGTTTTTAGTTGAGTGGTATAATTTTTATTTGTTTATTGTGGGCATTGCACAAGCGAGTGTTTGATTGTTACTTCTCTACAACCGTTATTTTAAAATACAATGTTCCCGAATATACTTCTGAAAACATATTTTATAAACTTTAGAATAAAGTCAAATTCGTGTAGGGGGTGTGACAGTGGCATTTATAATATTAGCAAAGTAAAGTCAGTAGATCGTAAACTGTAAATTATCAGAATAGACAAGAAGTTTAAAATACAGCTCGTATAATAATTTACCCACCTAGTACTCATCAACAACAACAAACAAAAAAATCCAATAAACATATGTTCATAAAACAATTGTTCCAGATATAGAGCCGATTTTGTATTTTAATCAATAAATTGTATTATTGTGAGAAAAGGCACTAACAGTTAAATAAATATATAATTTGCCTAAATGCAAAGGTCTAGACTCTAGAGGTATAATGTCTGGATATCTAGGTGGCCTTGCAGTTAGACCCCTTACCGTTATAAGTTGTAGGTATGCTCCAACATTGATTTAAAAATGTGGAGGAGCCCCATCGCGCATGAACCACAGATATACCTTATCATTTAGGGTCACGTCTTCCAACGGTGGGGTTACAGTATTGTTCATTAAGTTAAAATACAGTTCATCAGTCAGACGATTTAGTAAAAAATACTGTACCTACAGGGCGACCTTCCAAAATACCTAGCCAAACATTTGAGGCCTGTATGACACGGCACGGTGTTCCCGCTCGCAGCCAAGGCCACAGAGAAACACGGGATGTTCGGGCGCGAGTTCGGGCCCCAACATGACCGGTTTTTCTTAAATAGTAAATAGTTTAAGTTAGGTTAAGTGTAGTCAAGGTACAATAAGCCCTCGTGGCTGCAGTGCCTTAAGAATTCCAATCAAAAAAAAATGACACGGCACGAATTTTGTACAAAATTCTGCAAAACACGTATTACACGGAACAGAAATTTGTACAAAATTAATCTGTGAGCATGCGCAAATAGGTGCAAATTACGTCGATATCTGTGAGAAAACTGTCACAATAATCATGTTACAGTAGATAATGTAGAATTCTATTAATAATTGTTTCCTTTTGTTTACATAACCTCGAATGTTTATCTTTTCGTGGCTTGTATTATATTTGCGTTTTTGGGAAGGTTCTTTGTGTTTATAAGTTATATTTATATATATAAGTTTGTGTAGAATAGCTAGCGTTAAGAGATTTTAGGTGGTAGACGTGTTAAAACATTTACGTGTTTGCCCTGTGTGATCATTGATGAACACTAGAAAGTGGTCGTTTGCGCATCGATTTGATGTTGTTTCTGAACAAAATTCTGTAGACTTTACAGCACGGGCTATCATCACTCGTCTGCCCAAACATGATTATTATCCAGAATAATAATACTATTATTAGTAAAAGTACCTTCATTGATAAATAAAGAATTTGCAGCACAGTTAGGATGTTTTGCAACTATTCTCACTATGAATCTAAAAAACAACATTTTGTGAGCATAATCAGACGTAGTAAGGGCTTGTACCCGCTGGATATGGTATGGAATAGAATTATGTACATTAGAAATATGATACAACTTAAAAATTTGTCATTCATGCCAAATGAAAAGCCGAAGTTTTTTTATTAAAATCGCCTCTATCTCTGAAACAGTTGGTTTGCGGGCGTATATTGATTAAGACGTTTTGGTTTAATGAGTCAATTATCCGACCTTTTTTACCCGTATATATGGTTTTCAAACTATAACATTTTTATTTAATTTAATCAAGAATTTTGTTTCTGGGAATACTTACCACATTCAGAACTAAGAAATGTGAGGCAGTTTCCTGGCCCAATTTTTCGTTATTTCGCGACGCTTTATATGTGTCCAGAATATCAAAAGTCATAATTCTGTTTAACTTCCTGACAGCATGTTTTAGATTTTCTGGATTTCATATTAACTATTCCATTCATCAAGCTTTATTAACAATTTTGTCTTTAATAAAATATATAAATTGTAATGGAAATTCGATTCATATGATTAAATATTTCAGAAAATTACAAAAGACGTTTAACACGTTTGCGAATCTTGAACCGTTATTCAACTACATTCTCGCATAAAAGATTTCTGTTTTCAAAGCACGTGAGGCATGTTTAAAAACAGCATCAAGATTCTTCACGGAGTTGCAAAAGTTTAGTTTTTATAGCCCCATTTCTTCAAAACGTCTGCTTTTATGTTGGGCGACGGAGGACAGCGAGATTAAAAACTCTTTTTATTTTATGTCGCATTTATTGCCACTTTGGTGGATAATAAATTAAATGTGAAAATGTTTAAAACCCGAAGATTTTTCATACTTAATTCGAAATAAAACTCAAAGTACGTTTATCCCTAGCCCTTACAGCAAAAATTAAAGAACCGTCCAGCAAAAAGGGCTGCTATTTTTCCTGAAACGTGACGCAGTTGATCCTTACTTAAAATTCACCTAGTAAGGTTATTTGATGGATATTAAATATTCAGTTTAAATGTTCCTCCGACTCCTCTTGTTGACGCCTATGGGGTATAAGACGTACTAAAAGCCCTGCTTGTCTTCAATTTTGTCTTCGCCCTTCATTCCAGACCAATTTTCAGTAATGACGTAATGTAATGTCTTTAGGAAACTCGCATAAAAACAGGCAAGTTACCCCTGATTACTGTAGCGACAAGTATATTTTAGTTTTAAAGTAGCCCATAAATGTGTCTGGTTGTCAAAGATAAAGCTCGACTAAAAGCGTTTCTCGTTTATTTCAGGTGAAGGGCTGCGCGAGGCGGCATGGGGTGCTTCGGCAGCAAGGACAAGTTGTCCAAAGAGGACATGGACTTTCTCAAGTCTCATACTCGTTATGATGAAAGCACAATTAAGGAATGGTACAAGGGCTTTAAGGTAAGTGTCCATTTATATACTTATTAAATCAGAACCGTGTTAACCTCCGCTTGACCTGCCTGTTATTGACTTAGACCGCTGTATGATATCATTTAATTCGGAGTATACGGTCCGTAAATATATTACACCATACCAAATATCGGTAAAAATGAGGCGAAGGGCTTTCCTTGTAAAACTAATTGAGGGTAATTTTTAACGGTCTATAGAAAATAATTATGTTACATATCTGTTAGAAAAGTATATCTACCTTTTAAAGAATGAGAATTCGTGTAATTTATGTATTCTGTTTGGCAATTATGTTAGCACCTTCACTATAGGTATTAATTTTTTAAAATGCGGTTTAAAATACTAAAAATTAATTGTTATTATTCACATTCTTTTTAATAATTACTCTCACTGAGGTTTCATCTGTTGTACCCCCATAAAAATGAACTTTTGTATAAATTTTAATTCTCGTGCCATTTTTAGCAAAATTATATTAAAACCATCCCTATGGGCTCCTCATTAATTGAAATACATGTTTCAGTATCTAAAATCCAAAACGTTTTCCGCGATACATACATACTAAGGAATCCATCGAGCGATAAAATACTGGGTGTTGGATATAAAAAATCCAGCAGAGAGCAAGTTGTATATAAAAAATCCAGCAGAGAGCAATCGCAAAAATTCATAAAAGCAAAAATATATATGGGTTCAAATTAAAAAAAAAACATGGTTTATCTACACATTTCGCTATCTAAAAAGAGAAAGGCATTTCACTAAAAAACAAACTAACAAAGGAAAGCAGAAAAAAAAACTGTAGAGAACAATCAGGGAACTTACTATTTTTCAATCATATTTTCGAGGGGGAGGGTAATCCACGGGTTCAACTAGAATATATCTCCAATCCGAACGGTTTGAACAGGTAACTGACCCGATATATGTGACTTGGACTTCGTAGTCCATGCTCCACAAAAATACTAAACTATAATAAATGTCGGTAAATGTAGGAACTTGCTGAAATTCGATAAAGGACCGAGACCTACTGAGCGTAAGAGCGATCTGTAAGAGCCCGTTTAGGAAACTTATGATCAAATAGAAGAGGTAGAACCTCTTGAATAGTGGAAATTCGTGTAGTTGTGTTTCCTCCAGTACCAGGGCAGCCTTTTAAGTCTTTACAAACGACCACTAGGTGGCGCTATTGAGATGTGTCATTACTATTTTCGTAAAATTTGACATTTGTTACTGTGAAAACAGTGGCAGCTTAGAAATTGACCGCTAGTAGTTTGTTTACAGTGAGCGTTTAAAAAAAGCAATTTTGTGAAAAAATGGAAATTTCACGTGAAGGTTTTCGTTGGGTGATTTTTCACGATCTTAGTAAAGGCCTAACTCAACAACAAGGCATAGAATCGCTTCGTTCAACTTTTGGTAATGAAGCACCATCAGAAGAGACTGTTTACAATTAGTTTGCAGAATTTCGTCGTGGTTGTGCGTCCGTAGTGATGAATATCGTGAAAGTCGACTAAAATCGGTTGATATCCCAAAAAACATCGATGCCGTGCGTAACATGATTGAAGAAGATCGACATGTGACTTACAGTGAGATAGAGACATCCTTAGGCATATCGAAGACTGCAATACATTCGATTTTGCATGAACATTTAGCTGTGCAGGAGATCTGTTCCCGATGAATTCCGCATAATTTGACCAAAGCTCAAAAAAAGGCTCGTGTTAATTGGTCTAAGGAAATTCTCAAAAAATTCGATCGAGGAACTGCAAAATCCACATACAGCATCGTAACAGGTGACGAAACTTGGATACAGTCGTATGAACCGGTAACTAAGCAACAATCCACTGTTTGGGTGTTCCAAGATGAACCAAATCCCACAAAAGTTGTTCGTTCACGAAACACTTCCAAGAAAACGATCGATTGTTTCTTCGGTTGTACTGGACATGTCGCAACCATTCGTTTAGAGCAGAGGTGGGCAATTTTTTTGGCTGTCGGGCCACATTGCGGCCGAAAATTTGACCGCGGGCCACATTAAAAAATTTCCTATTTTAAAGTGTTTTTTAAGTTCGGACGGTTATGTTATAAATTTTAAGAGCAATATTTTTAAGCCAAAACGTGTATTCATTGTGCAATTTTAAGAAAACAGTGCACAATGCTCATATAACATAAAGAATATTTAATTTCTTTCAGCGCCTACAATATTTATATTGTGTAAAACATAGAAGGTGGCAAAAAATGAACAATACACATATTAATATTTATAACGAAACATACAATTGTTATTAAAATCAAAATAGAATTGAAAGAATGACATTTACATTAATTTTTTACAAACCCAAAAAAATACCACAATTATCAAATTCTTAAGAAGTATTTAATTTTTTTCGTATACAATATTTTCTCAAAACATACAACTTTTATACATACAAAAATGTAATGGCTAAAGTTACATTTTTTATAATTATTATATATTATAATTTTTTGGATGTGTGGTGTAAATTTTCTTGTTGACATTCTTTACAGTTTTTAAATGTTCATCAGTAATATCTACAGGTTCTTAACGAGTTTTTGTTATAATTTAATATTGAACATTTTTGTTCGGAAATATACGTTGATCCAAAAATAACTAACATTTTTTGGGCAAAATTTTTCAAATTAGCAATGTTATCAGAGTTGAATAATTTATTAAATGAGAATATTTCCTCACTATGAGATAAATCTTTTACATTACTATTACTCTGCAAGTCCATAATTTCAAGTTGAAATTCACTCGGTATGCTTTCAACATCTACGGAAAATGGTTGATGAACAATCGACAACTGATTTTCTATTTTGCGGAAATCAGGAAATCTTCTAGAAAATTCTTCACTTAATCTGATAATGATATCTACATATTTGTCAAATTTACTCGTGGAAATATTTAATGTTTTCACTGACGGAAAATGATGTAATTTTTTTTCTGATAATAGTTATTTAAATAAATTGAGTTTTAACGGAAATGCCTTTACTTTCATTAGTAAATTATATGCATATTTATTTTTTCCCTGCAACGACTCGTTAAGGATATTTAAATGAGTGATTATAGCCAGGGCAAAGGCGAAATTACAGAGCCAGTTATAATTTTTAAATTCCGGAAAATCTGATATGTGTTTCATTTCTAAAAACAGAATTATACCACTATTCAATTCCCATATCCGCCGAAAGACTTTTCCCAGCTAATTTGGTTGTGGTAAAGGACATCTGAATATTCGCAATCGAGAACATGCAGAAAACTAATAAATTGTCTATGATTCAGACCCCTTGATCGAATAAAATGTGTGTAATTGCTTTCTTGTTCAAGTAATATTATGGCAGGACACGATCGCAAAACCAACTTAAATTTTTTTTTTATTATACATATGTATTCTTTCAAATTAAAGTAATTTATAAAAAGCTTCGCGGGCCGGATAGAACTACGGCCGCCATTTGCCTAGGCCTGCTTTAGGGGATCGAAGAACAGTTACCGCTGAATGGTACGTGGGTTGCCTTTTATATTTCGGGATTACAGAACAAAAACAAATATTTATCATCGAAAATAGCTTTATTGTTTTTCTCCATGAATATCAATACACTTTTGCATGCGGGTGAAACAATTTTAGAAGCACTTTTATCACTCCGATTGAGGTATCTCCAAAACATGTATTTTGAACGCATCAACCGCTTCTTCGGGTGTCGAAAAACGTTGACCTCGCAATTATTTTTGATGTTCTGGAATAAAAAGAAGTCATTGAGTGCCCAATCAGGACTATACGGCGGATGACTCATCAAATTGACATTTTCAGTGCTCAAAAAGTCACTTGTTCGAGCTGATGTGTGAGAGCTCGCATTGTCGTGGTGGAGAATGATCCGTCTTCGGCGTTTGGTTTTCCTTATTTCTCCGAAGACATGTGGCAAACAAATGGTTGTGTACCATTCAGAATTGACCGTTCTACGCCGCACCAATGTACGGTTGAGACATGTCCAGTTTTTCCGAAAAAAACAGGTTATCATTTGCTTCGAAGTGCTTCGAGCACGAACGACTTTTGTTGGGTTTGGCTCGCCTTGGAAGACCCCTACAGTCGACTGCTGTTTACTTTCGGGCTCTTACGCGTGGATTCACGATTCGTCACCTGTCACGATGTTATGCACATGTTTTGAAGCACCGCGATCGAATTTTTTGAGCATATCTTGCGACCAATTGACACGAGCTTGTTTTTGAGCGATTGTCAAATTATGTGGGATCCAACGCGAACAAATCTTTTTTACGGCCAAATGTCCACGCAATATTGAATGTATGCTCGTCCCACTAATGTTCAAGGATACCTCAATCTCACGATAAGTCACAGGACGATCTTGCAGTATCAGTTCACGCACCGCATCAATCAATGTTTTTCGGAACAACAACCGATTTTGGACGACCTTCACGAAATTCGTCGTTGAGCGAACTACGGCCACGATTAGATTCGGTAAACCATCGTTAAACACTGGTCCTCGATGGTGCTTCATCGCCAAAAATCGAATTAAGTTCATCGATGCACTGTTGTTGAGTTAATCCACGTCGAAAGTTATAAATAATAATCCCACGAAAACGTTCACGGTTTAATTCCATCTTCTGGCCGATATGAATGTTTAAAGTTACTGCAAACAACACAAATACTGAGTACCGTCAAAAATGTAAAACTTTACGATAGAGACGTCAGTTGCCAGATGGCAGCACTAGGGTTGCCCAATCCCGAAATATAAAAGGCAACCCTCGTATACAACAATTTGTTTGTCAAAAGTCATCGACGAAATCAGGAAAAACAACCAAAAACTTCGCATCATTCTTCATCATGACAATGCCAGCTCTCACACAGCACGTCAAACAATTGATTATTTAAAGGAGAAAAACATCGAATAAATGTCTCATTGCCCGTATTCACCTGATTTATCGCGGAACGACTTCTTTATGTTCCCGAATGTCAAACAAAAAAGCATGGACAGCGATTTTCATCACCTCAAGAAGCTGTTCATGCCTTCAAAAACCACGGTTTTGATATAGCAACTTCAGAGTGGAAAAAATGTTTCGAGAATTGGTTTGAACGCATGCAAAAGTGTATAAATCTTAAAGGCGAATATTTTGAATAGTAATAAAATAGTTTGTTAAAAAAGATCTTTCTTTCCTAGTTTTTGTAAAAACTTAAAAGGTTGCGCTCGTACGAAAGAAGCAAGTTATATTGAAACAACCCCAGTCAGTATTTGTATTATTTTACAATACACCCCCAAAAAAGTATAAAGTCGTGTAAGATTTATTTTGTGGTTTTTCTTCCAAGCAATTATTTTTATTATCTAGGCTGGGCGGGATATTTGTAAAATTTCCACGACTTTATTAAAATACTTTAAATGTAGCACCAAAGGATTTTAATTTTATATAATAAGCTTTGCAACATCTGAACAGTGCAAGAATCAACCAATCAATGAAATGCAGAACGACGATAATATACAGTGCGCTATTAAAAAAATACAGTGTAGAATAATAAGTGTAACTAAAAAATATCCGCATATTTAAAATCCTTGCGCAGCTTATTTACAATAAACCACCAATAAACAGGAGTTTCACCTGCAGGTACAGCTAGTTTCGTAGTAAATTGCAAATAAATTATTCATATCTTCGCTATGAGAAGAACCAGAAATTATACTAAGAAATGTAAATTCCGTATTTATTTTCTTCAATATTAGAAAGATTCTTAAACCGTACTTTGGGTGCTTGGAAGTGAAAAACATAGAACTCCGCTAATGTTATCTAGATTTCACTAACCGGTTGCATTCTTGACTACATTTTCGATTAGAGCGAAAGTTTGTCTTCAAATCGGTGGATCCTAGAAAGGTCAGTGTTCGTGAAATAAATTTGGAGTAAATCTGGTTTCGCCTACATGTTAGTGGTTTAATATAATGCTATTAACAAGAGAGTATTTACACAGGCTTGATTTGGAAAGAACGGATAAATTATTGAGGAAAGTTTAGCATAGAATAAATATTGCTTGTCGAATATTTAGATTCAATTGAATTACTTGATTAAATTCTTGGAAAATTGTACTTTATTATATTTAGCTATTTATAGCAAAATGCAGAAAATACTCCATTTTGTAATTTAATGTGGTTACGTTAATAATTGCTGTGCCATTTTATAATATTATGGAGAAGCTAATTAATATTGTAGTTTACCGTTTCATGTGTATCAGACCTGTCTAATAAATAAACTAAACTATGATGCAGTCGATGTATTAACAATTTTTTGTTTATGGGTGCCCGGAACAAACTTGTTTATTTCATTTGATATTTGAAAACGTGTAGGGTTCGGAAAAACATTTTCGGTGCCTCCATTGGCAACACGTGTCCCTTTTCACTCGAGTCTTTTCAGATTTTCATTAAATGGTGGATTAGAGGTTAGAAACAGAACAGGCGTGCGATATTACAGTATGGTGTGATATGAGGCAGCCGAATCCCGCATGAAGTGTATTTTATTAAGCGTGGCAAAAAATTCTGAACTCGAAACCGGTGTTATGAAATTCCCCAGTAAAGAGCCTGTTGTGTAATATTTTCTGCTCTTGCGTAGGCAACCCACTTTACAACACCACGATTTAAAATATTAGACTAATAAGGAATAATTGATAGCAGTGTAAACTTTTTGCGAGGGTTGCCTTTTAAATATATTTCGGGATTAGAGAACAAAAACCAATATTTATCATCGAAAATGGCTTTATTGTTTTTCAAAATATTCTCCATGAAGATCAATACACTTTTGCATGCGTGTCAACCAATTTTCGAAGCACTTTTTCCACTCCAAAACATGCATTTTGAACGCATCAACCGCTTCTTCAGGTGTCGAAAAACGTTGACTTCGCAATTTATTTTTGATGTTCGGGAATAAAAAGAAGTCATTGGGTGCCAAATCAAGACTATGCGGCGAATGACTCATCAAATCGACGTTTTAAGTGCTCAAAAAGTCACTTGTTCGAGCCGATGTGTGAGAGCTCGCATTGTCGTGGTGGAGAATGATCCGTCTCTGGCGGTTGGTTTTCCTTATTTCTCCTAAGATTTGTGGCAAAGAAATGGTTTTGTACCATTCAGAATTGACCGTTCTACGTTGCACCAATGGTACGGTTGAGACATGTTCAGTTTTTCCGAAAAAACAGGCGACCATTTGCTTCGAAGTGCTTCGAGCACGAAACACTTGTTGGGTTTGGCTCGCCTTGGCAGACCCATACAGTCGACTGCTGTTTACTCTCGGGTTCATACGCGTAAATCCACGATTCTTCACCTGTCACGATGTTATACACATGTTCTGAAGCACCGCGTTCTAATTTTTTGAGCATTTCTTGCCACCAATTGACACGAGCTTGTTTTGGAGTAGTATCAGTTCACGCACCGCATCAATGTTTTTCGGAACAACAACCGATTTTGGACGACCATCACGAAATTCGTTGTTGAGCGAACTACGGCCACGATTGAATTCTGTAAACCATCGATAAACACTGGTCCTTGATGGTGCTTCATTGCTAAAAATCGAATTAAGTTCATCGATGCACTGTTGTTGAGTTAATCCACGTCGAAAGTTGTAAAAAATAATCGCACGAAAATGTTCAGGATTTAGTTCCATTTTTTGGCCGATATGAATTTTTCAAATAGCGCTCGTACGTCAAAACGCTCTGAGTACGTATACCGTCAAAAATGTCAAACTTTACGATAGAGACGTTAGTTTCCAGATGGCAGCACTAGGGTGCTCAATCCCGAAATACAAAAGGCAACCCTCGTATTTATTGTGCCCCCCTAAAGTTGTTATAAAGCCAATAAAGGTGTTGAATTTTCAATTTGTTTATTGCAATAATAAGGGTCAAAATTCGTACTAACATATACTAACTTCTGTAAGCAATTTATTGGATTGATTAAACCTGTACAAAAAACGAACGTATTGCAGTTTTGGTTTGGTAAAACAGGATTTGTCTGTGAAAAATACTATAGCAGCTATTTTCTACAACATTTTAAATGATTCTTTAAAACTACCAATTTGGGAATATTAATTATTAAATTTTATCTATTATGATAACAATGTTTGCTCTATCATGAACCCAGTGCAAATTGAAATGTTTAACAATTTGTGAATGTCATACTGTTTATCATGTCTCTGTTAACAGTAGAGCATTAATATTACTCCCGCAATCTGACTGTCATGACCCTGTTTGTGCAGCGATGAAGACCAGGTGGCACCCCTGTTTAATTGTAGTTTGTTGTCGTTTGTATTCGTAGCCTGCACCTGCATGTTCCATTTTTAACAGCTAATGATTTATTGTTATTGTCAGTTATCAACCATTTAGGCGGGGATCAAATGTAAACAGACCAAAAATTTCCAGAAGTTACTTATATTGCCTGTAAAATGTAAGCGCCTTCAAGTGAAACAAATTGGTACTCCTACGCATACTGTATCTAATTCCCTTCTTTTTATAATTCTGCTTTAAATGTGTGTAGGAAGAAAGCCTACACGTATAGCAAGTACGTTGTGAAGGTTTAATCTGCAGACGACTTTATAATTAGGTATTAAGTTGTCTGCTTAGTATTTGTTTGTACGGTTGAAAACAGTCTATGCACAAGGTTGCTCAATGGACTTCAACATTACTGATAATATAGCAAACAAAATTATGAAAGAACATTATTTTTATTGTTTGAGTAAGTTCAATTTACAGAATAAATAAAGAAAAACAGTTTTCTACTCTATATTATTTACTGCTTTTATTCAGCGCGCAATTGACAATTGAGCTGTACTACTGTTTTTATTGTAATTGTGTCACTGTTTATTTTTACTCGTTTGAGTGAATGAATGTCAAATCGAACATATAACACTATGGTCTGTATTTCAAAACTTAATGTTTCTTGAAATAATTTTAGATTAATGTTGTTTATGGTAAAACCTAAATGTTTCCCATTCGGCAGTATGGCGCATGCTGCATAACGCTTACACCCATACCAAATTCAACGTGTACAGAGCCTTAGCTCTGATGATTATCCTGCATGAGTTGAAATTTGCCTTGGTTCTTGAGACGTCATGCGAGTACCCCAGTGTTTAATAATAATTTAGTATTGATTATAGAAGAAGCAGGATTAAATAAGGATGATATTTTTAATTTTTATAATAGTCATGTCTGCTAAGATGCATATCCAAAGGCCATCAGCGAATCTAGACATCAATAAACAATATTCCTTTATGTATGGGCAGGTATTAGTAGTAATGTATTGTTGGGACTGTTATAGTCGACCACAATTGAATGGTGAAAATTAACTGGAGATTCTATAGCAGGACTTACCACTGTTGCCAGAAAAGGTTTAAATATCTGGCAAAATATGTGGGTTATGCATAATGATGCTCCAATTCATTTTCCAATGATAGTGAGAAACCATTAGAATAATGTTTTTTGGCAAATATGGATAAGGCGAGGAGAACCAATAACTTGGCCATCTAGATCCCTGGACTTAAATCCTTTGGCATTTACTTATGGGGCCACCTCAAAAGTCTTGTGTTGATGACTTAAATATTTTACAACAACGCATTACACATTATTGTAATGTATTTAGAAATACACCTGGGATGTCAGAAAGAGTGCGACAATGTTTAACCAGATGGCTAACGACAAATTTAAATGGTAACGGTGGCGATTTGGCGTGGCGTTTATTATGATGCATTTTGGATTTTAATTATTCTACGATTATTCTTTAATTTTGCCATTGTTGATGCAATCTAAAACTAAAGTTTTTTAAATAGCACGATGAAATTTTGTAATATTTAATTAAACCCTTTTAAAACAGTCAACAATTTAAATGTTATCGTTTTAGGCTAATTAGACTTTCCCACAGTGCATTCCGAATTATAAGATGGATTACGGTTTCTATATTTTACATGATAAAGAGTGATCCTATGAAAGAATAATTAAACAGACAACTAATGTCTGTAACATGTTATTCTATTAAATAAACTGTATTATATTAAAACTGAGTTACATACAAAACATTTTGGGGTGAAAACGACTCAAACCCCTAGAGGGTTTGTGTTTTCCAAATTAACTTTCTACCAAATATGGTGATATTAGCTTTATTAGCTCCAGAGATATTCCAGAAAAACACACTTTGAAGACCTGTAACACTGTCGGGGTACATTTTTGGCTTATTTTGTGAGTACTATATTTCGGAATTATATTCTGAAACACCCTGTGTTTATTTAACTCGTGTATATTTGATAGAACTAACTACGAATTTTGACAACCAGAAACTAATTTTTTAAAAGATGTTTGTATGACTATATAGAACTTCTATATGTGAAGAACTACTGGGCCAAATTGGTGGTACCCAAGTATGTATAATAAACATTCGTAGGATCTAAAATAGTTTTGAAACGGGCGAAACCGTCCCCAGGATGTGTACGTATATTTTTGAGAAAAGAGACTATTTCAACAACATTTCGCAGGAAGAGTGCACAAGTTTTCATTTAAGTTTTCTGAATAACATAATATAACACGTGTGCAACTTTGAAGTTTTTCATATACGTTTTCTGTAACATTTATTTCTTAAAAAACACAAGCAAAAGTGTATTTCAGTCCTGCTGTAGCCGAAAATTTGTGAGTAGTGAATTGAAATTGTACGGACTCCACGTGCAAAAGGAAAAGATACTCATATACTATAAAACTTCTAATATACTAGACAGGATTTTCAGTTGTTTACATAAATGTATAGTGTTTTTATTCTCAATTGGCACACTTTACCTGGAGAGGCTTATTTCGTAACACCGGATTAAGCATGTCGCGTATACTTCAACTCCTTACTGGACCTAGCGCAGGGTCGTATTTAGAATTGCAAGGCCTATTAACAGAAACAAAAATAAATATCTTCTTACAATTTTCGAAATTAAGGATAATTTGACGGTATACATTTGCACACATTAAAGTCGATACTAAGTAAGTAATTATCCCTTGTCCGCATTCTTTATATTTACAGAGAGAATACCTACTTTATAATAATTAAGAGATCTTTAAATGCAAATTAGTTGATATTACAGTACAAACAGCTTATTATATATTATTATGTTTAAGTTTAAATCAAATACCAAATGTGAATTTCGTTTTTATATTGTAATTAATTTTATAATTTATTAATTATTGTATTATAAATTGTAATGCTACTGAATAAAGTAAATAGTGGTGCATATTTGAATACTATTTTGTTCCATATGATCATATTAAGTAATATAAACATAGCGGGCGCCCTGAGTCGACCAATTTTTTCCCTTTTTCTGAAACAAGAAGCTAGAAATTCCCCTTAATACGTGTTCACTTCGAGTGGTACAGCACGCTGATAATCAGTTAACAATTCTTAACCATACAAATCCTTTTACCGGGAGTTAAGCCTCGCCAGGTAAAGTGTGCCATTTGAGAATAAAAACACTATACGCACAAATTGGGAGTTATACATGCATGTACAATTCTTGTTTTCCTAAAGTAGGACCAAACTTTTAGTAGCGAATGTTTAAATCCCTACCCAAATGCGATTACCAGTCAGCAGGTAGCATGTAATCTCTGAACAATAGCGTTGGTGCTTGTTGGTCTGTGTCAGGGCCGCATTTAACTTTCTTGGCATTGGCAATGCCACTTTATTGAAACGGTATAATTACAATATAATATAATAAAACCAATGTCGATTCTCACAAAATTTAATATATGAACTTAGAAAATTGGTAACATTTTCGGATTATCTATAATCCATCTTCAGACCAAAACACCAAGCACAAAGTACTTGAAAATGACATCAAAGTGGAAACCAAAAGTTTTTTACGTGAACATGCTACGACAACTTATAACCAAAAGCCGCAACGCCGACAGGTCAAAATATAAATAAAAAATAATTACATTAAACGTCAAAAGAACATATTAACAATCATATTTAAATTTGAATTTTCAGAAAACCCCAAATGAGGGGTGACATGAGAACAGATATAAATTACAATTCTTCACCACTAACGAGACATGTGAGAAAACATTATATTTTATTCAATCTATCCCACTATGAGACGCCTGGACATTAAGGAATTTATAATTACAATGTATATTATAAAATGTTATAATAGAAGTACGTAGTAGGTAAAATTATATTAAAATTACCAGATGACCGGCCATCTATTCTGAATATTGTTCGATATCCTAACGTTATCATGGGTGCTGTTGTCCACTATTGATGTAGGTAATCATGTTAAATTTGTTTTGCAATATCAATCATTTGTTTTCGAAAAGTATGCTAATTCGGTTATTGTTCTGGGTAAATTCAGTCGTAATTTTGACCAGTCGCACCATGGTTTTCTGGAGACCTTTCGAAAGCGACGATAATAATCAAATTATGGAATTTGCAAGTAGTGATACCGACGAAGATATAGATGTTGTAAATAGTAATAGTGAAAGTGTAAATATAAATTTAAGAGCAACACACCAGTATCTTCCCGTTGAAGCGCAGCAAATAATTTTAAACATTTATAAAAAGTTAAATCGGGCAGCCATTATGAAAGGTATTGCATCTTACCATTTTAGTCAAAAAGATACCCAACCAAAGCACAAAAAGCACATATTATACAACTTTAAATGGAAATAATGTTTCTATTCCTGACAATGTGAAATCTAAACCAGCTTTGTTAAAACTAATAGAAGAATAGAATTAAAACAAATCATATTTCGTTGATAAAGCTACCTTTGCAAGCGGCTATAATGTTTTGAAATTACCCCTCCCCCCTACTTTTACGAATTTAATCCGATCGAAATGATGTAGAGCACTTAGCAAACAAACATCAACAAAAGAAATACTAGGTTAAGCGACAATGTTCTGGGTCTTATCAGAGATGCTGCTTGTGAAATTGATAAACATAGGAAAAATTGCGTGAACACATAGTCAAGGTTAAACAGAAGTATGTTGCAAAATATGAAATCAAACCTTTAATAATTAATTTACGGCCTAATTCGTCTTCTGATAGAATTTAGTGACATCGAGTCTGAGTAAATTAAACAAATAAAATAAAATGTAAATTTGCGTTTAATAATATTAGGAAAGCGTGTCAAATGTGTATATTATGTAATTTAAAAATAAAGTATTGTTTTAAGCATTGCTGGTTGTATAACATATTTATTCATCCATTCACAAATTTTCCTGAATACGTTCTTGATCGCTTACCTGCAACGACCCTAACACTTGCCGCTTATCATTACGTCAACAGCTTTACATTCGTTACGAAAAGTTTTGTCCAACTTTACCTAAATCATCTTGTTTACTGTTTTAATCCTTTGCCCTATGCAGGGTTTCCCAGCGAAGTTGAACAGTATGTCCGTAAGATTTTTGCTAAAATTGTAAAGGGTATTGATACTGCTGTTATGAGTGTTATTTGGTTGAAAAGAAAATAATTTGTACGGTAAAAGTAAAAAATCCATACATTTTAAAAATGTCGTTTCAGTACCGAATAGAAGCTAATTCTATTATTGCAGTGCAGCTAACTCCTCCATAAACAGAATTTTCAGACTTTGCTTCTGAATAAGAGTTATTTTAATTTACACACCAGTTCCTCTATCAGATAGTTATAAAAGCACCATTTTTTGTTGTCAATTTCATACTCTTGGCAATGAAATAACTAGTTTGATGTTTTGTACACTTAAAATGACATTGTGAAATACTAATGGTGTCTCTTATTAGTATATTATGACCGTAAAACTAGAACGATGAAAATTAAATATATAACAAACAAGTTTAATTAATTACTGCTTATCCACTACGCCACGAAATGACGAAATTTTATTATCACTCCACTGATGAAACAGCAGCTCTTACATTTAAAAATATTTATTTAAATTTAGAGGTAAAAACTCCACTAATAATAGTTAATCGCAATCATACAATTTAAATTATTAGTGAACGTTTTCTGGGGGCATACAATCTAGAAACATATAATTTCCATTGTAGTTGTCATGTGGTTCAATTCCCTGTATACAAATTGTCTGTCAAAATGCAAATCTATTGAGCTTTTTAACAAGACATGATGAAAATCGCTGGGGTTTACGATGACTGCACGCACAACGGTTCGGCATTTTTACACCCGATATGAATTAATGAGTGCGACAAGCAAGCAGGGAAGGAAATTTAATCCAGTAAGTGGTGCACTGCTGAATCGAATGTGCCTAAGTAGAATTTTTTAGTGGACTATCATTATTTTCTTTGTTCCACTTATTGATTACGTATTTGTTCCCTCTGTAGGTCGTTAGTTCTATAGGTATGTTTCAGTACAATGAATACAATCTATAATTTGGGCCAAACGGTGGTAGCTATACAATAAAGACATGTAAAAACTTAATTTCTTATTCAAGAAACAGTTCAATGGGACCAAGTACTGTAAAATCAATCCTGTTATACTTCACACAATAGTTGGAAAACCAGAAAGCATATTTAGCGTTTTGTGTTCTGATCTAAATTCTGATTCACAGAATTTCTGGTTCTTTTTGGTTTTCATATTATAAGCATTGTTGGTAACAAATTTTAAAAGAGAGTCTTAATAATTATATCCTATAAAAATATCGCCAGAAAGGTTATAGAACATTATCACAAATCGAGTTTAAGTTTCAATCGGTTATATAAACATATTTGTGATCACGTGTTTTCTATTTATTAAAGTAATGGATACACAACAATAAGAATGTTGGACCCGTACTTTTTGTCACCAAATCTTAATATTATAATTATATTTTTAAATTATTGAGTAATCAATACACAGTTTCGCCAACGGAGTTCCTCAGGGACAAATGGACCCAACGATTAAAAAAATCAGCCATAATATTATTTGAGAACCAAGAAGTTGAAATCAATGAGATTGTATAATATATAAGATATATTCTTTGAGGCTTTCGCAGTTTCTCGAACTGTCAATATTGCAATTTACTTTCGGCTTAGACCGCGTCGTCATTTGGGAACTACACCCAGCATTATCAGGTAAGACCCGACCTGTAGCTTGTCTGCCTTTGCAAGCATTTGCTCTACAAGTTTGAGCAATATTTGTTCGTAGGCCCTGCTAGCCTAAACAGGGCCGTGTGCTTGGGTTATTTAAACCTTGGGGCGGACAAGGATTTGATCTTAATGTATTTTGTTTGCCAGGACAATAATACATACAGAACACAGTGTTCTATTCACTCTGAAGATGCAAGCTGCAATGTCTAGCGAAACGTTAGTTTGTATGGGTTCACAAACAGCTAACAGGTATAAGCCGATTAAGTATTATTGGCCTGGCAAACAAAATACATCAAGATCAAATCCTTGTCCGCCCCAAGGTTTGAATTATCTAAGCACACGGCTCTGGCAGGCAGGGCCTACGAAATATTGGCCAAACTTCTAGAGAAAATGCTTGTAAAGGCAGACAAGATACAGGTCGGCCCTTACCTGATCATGCTGGTTGTAGTTCCCAAATGACGGCGCGGTCTAAGCCCAAAGTAAATTGTAATATTGATAATATATAAGAAGTTTAGCAACAAAATATGGTTGACTATATGGAGACATTAGAAGTTATCATCTATTAGATAGAATTCGATAAAGCCTGTTTATGAACTATCAGTACAAATGCATGCAACACCGCTCAAGAATTCATGTTTTTGGTGTTGTGTGAAGAACCACCTGCAAGCTTTTGTAACATATTGATCAACATTCAATTTATATTATTATTATTATTATTAACGTTACATGAAAAATTTCATATTTAGTGCAAAGTACGAATACGCTTTGTTAAATACATACCATATTCTCAAAATATACAAATTCCATACTAGATAAACCCATTAAGTCTAACCCAAGGATATAGTTAGTTAAGGGAACCCTAAATTGAAGCAAACTAAAAGACTAAAATTCAACTTTTTAAACGAGTCTACCCTGCAGATTTACAGCATCCCCGCTTTGCATATGTAAGCGATGAATAGTAAGAAAAGAAAGTCGTAGGTGGGATTTAATGTACTAACTTCGATACAACCTCAATACCTCATGCTTCTGCCTCTTCATTCTATAGTCCTATAACCAAATAAATTTTTATGTTTATTCTCTTTTGGCAGTTCAGTACGTCACATTTTTCTCTCATTCAAATATCTAACAGATGCCGTTTGATGACTTTATTCGTTCTTTTATTGGTGTTCGTAACATCCGTTTTATGGTGTTATTATACACTCCTATACCACTTCAATATTTGATAGGGTATCGAGATATATTTGTTATTTTTATTTCGTATTCTTACTCTGGGTTAGGGTAATTCCGGGTGAGATGCGCCCGCGGGAGAGATGCCGAACTGCAATATTTCAGGGACTAATATACAGATGGAGTCACCGCTGCTTGTAGGGATTGCTCATAAACTATACGTTAACAGTTAAGTGTAATTGCGACGAAAAAGTGCATGGTGCTCAAGGTATTTGTCAAAATTATATTGAACAAACGTGAAAATTTTATCCACCGGTAAGTACGTTTTGTATTAAGACCAGCTTTCGGGTGTTTGGTGACTACATTTCGTATTCATGGTCAGGGATGTCTTCAAAGGTTATGATTTCCTTATCCACGCGCTATAATTGAGGCGGGTGATTTGAAAATTTTAATCGGCATCTCTCCCTCGATTTTGGGAGAGATGCCGAAAATGGTGTTGGGTGAGATGCCTGATTACTTTTTGATACATTTGGGGTTATTAAATGTAGTATTTTTGTTCTAGAAGCAAATATGCCTACTCTGTATAAAAGAAAATGTCAATCACGGGGAAACTGGAGTCAAAATCAATTAATTTTAGCTGTGAGACACGTTACAGAAAATACAATGACGTTGAAAGAAGCCTGTCGCGAGTTTGGAATTCCGCCAAGGACCTTAAAGAGACGAATAAGCCAGAACAACACTGTAAAGGGAAGAATGGGACCTACTTCAGTATTAGGTGTGGAGGCAGAGAAAAAAATTGTTGCACATGTCATCAAACTGCAGAAACATGGTTTTTCGCCTTCGAGGCGAAAAAGTCTAAACCAAGAGCAAGCAATACATCAAGTGATACCTCGGACAGTGTTTGTCTAGATGATTCCACGGACGATGAGCATGTGGATGATTAAAATACTTCTTGCATTGGATGTGGCGAAGCATATCTACAAACGACGAAAAAAGATGATTGGATACAATGCATTCACTGCAGTCAGTGGATGCATGAATGCTGTTCGAAATTCGCTAATATCTGTGAAAAGTGTGCCAAAGTTCTTTTCAAAAAGAAGAAATAAATGGTGCGGGCATCTCTCCCATGCATGGGCATCTCTCCCGAACTGCTTGGGCATCTCACCCTTATACTAAGGGATAGATGCCCGAAGCACCATTTTAAGAATTATTTTTTTTACATTATGTTTTCATAAAAATGAAGTTTATTTTGTGTTAATTATATGCAGTGTATATTCGTTTGTCAAAGTGTAAAAAAGTTCAATAAAACTGTTATAAATATGAGTACAGCAACTAATTTGAAAAAGGGGTGGCGTCTCTCCCGGAATTACCCTATGTGTTTTCAAGAATGCTGGATTCTACGCTGTGCAATTTTCATTTTGATAGGAATTTTAATATCATGTAATAAAGCTGTATTAAGATAAAGAACGACGGTGTGAAAATATTTTCATTTAAAAATGTGCCTGCTTTTAATCTGTATAAATTCGGAATTCTTTTAATCTGTATAAATTCGGAATTTATTAATTAATTGTCATTAAAGTATGGGACATATGTTTTGAGAAAAGGTTTGCCTTGAAATTTATAGTCTGTTCTAGTTACCATGAAACTGGCAAACAAATCATGTTTTGTTTTATTGATAAACGTCAAATGTATTCAGTAACTAAGTTCAAAATGTCGTACAAACTTGAAATTCGCAAAAGTGTCTGTCGCTTTATTGGATGATTGCCCAAACGTGAAATTGTTAACTTGTTCAGAGATCAAAATATTAGCCAGGCAACGATTTATAGGACAATAAGAGAATGCGAAGAGGGTATACTTTGCACTAATTTTTCGAAAACTGGAAGATCTCATGTTTTGGCACAAAACAGGATTAATAGACTGGTACAATCCGCTCAAGACAGAATTCGAATCTCTAGTCCAAAGCTGGGTCGTCATTTTGAGGTCTCATACAAG